>JAQBSW010014328.1:0-11883 GCA_029291075.1 Eudiplozoon nipponicum
TCGTTCGACCGAGAGAAGTTTATATATGAGGTTTTGAGCTTTTGTAGCAATTGATGTTTAATGACTGCAAATTTCTTCCGATAGTAGGGTGCTGTGCGGATGAGTCTCTCGATGTTGAGCGCTTGTTTGTTTATTACCAGTTTAATGTACTCATCGATACGTTGGAGTGTGAGAGAGCAAACAAGTGATGTTGTGCGTAATCTTGAGTTGCGTGCAAGGTTGTCACGTGCTATAAACAAAGCGTTCAACTTGTTCATCGCATGAATGTGTTGAATAGAGGTGGCAGAAGTAAAGTGTGAGAATAAGACATTATGGACATCGGAAAACATGAGGAGAGATTATCCGGGAGAATAAGATCTTTCCTATTAACGACGTCACAAAATCGACTAAACTCTTCCTAATCGGTGAATCGCTTGAACGTCTGAATGCTCTCCCTAAGGATAGAGGATAAAAGAGGAATAAGAAAGGATACCTGGCAGTGATCAAGATTAGGGAAGATCTGGTCACGTTTTTGTTGAGGAGGACACAATCAAGCTAGTTGTTCCCTCTTGTAGGGAAGTGCACAAATAGACTTGTAAGATTATCCGCAAAGAGCCGAATCAACGGATGATTTTTCGTAGTTATATTATACCAGTTAGCCAGAGGAAGGTTTAGGTCGCCCACAATGATATATTGATCGGAGTGTTGAGAGAAGAAAGTGGACATTAGTTGAGCCCCACGAGTGTCGTCGAATATTGAGAGATTTGGTGGTCTGTAGACAACGCAAACTGATAAGCTTTGGTTTAGATTCTGCAGCTGAAACGAAAAATTATTATCCTTGTGAGATCGATGTAGACAAAGGTTTGGACATGAGAGAGTAACGGGCAAAGGCAGCTTGACCACCACATCAATCAACCGTTCTGTCACTTCGATGGAAAGTGTAGCCTTTGGTGAGAAAAAGATCATCGCTATGAACGTAAGAGGACAACCGCGTTTCAACAAGAAAGCACATTTTGAGCTCATTAGAGGATAAAAATGCTGGCAGTTGTTTGATTTTTGGCGTGAGTGATCTACAATTGATAATAATTGCTAAAAGGGAACCGTTAGTTTGTCTAGCCCTTTTGGATACTTTCACCACTCTAGTTCAAATGTACCATAGATATCCAGAGTAGTTCTTAATCTAGCAGACAATTCTGCTAAAAATATACTGTTCACAGCTTCTTCAGAAATATCAAGCCTGATGGATTTTGAAACTAGTCTGTCATGGAACTCAGATTGGAGTTGATTTTATATCTTTTCCTGGCGTAATACGTCAGTCATCTGCTCTATCTTCTCGGGTTGATATTTTCGGTGAAGTTCTTCCACCAGAAGCTCAATTGCATTTACGGGTTTATTCTCCATTTCAAATTTCCTGATTCGAAACAGGTTTCTTTTCACATTCTCAGGTAAAGACCACCAGGCCGAGGCAAACATTTATGTGGGGTCTATCATTCTTTTTAGCTTAAAATAAAAATTTGCATTTTCGACCCATTCAGAATGGTTGTCTGGTCTGTACATATTGCTATAAATAGAATTGCGGCTAACACGATTATCATCTAGAAAATATATACGCGCATAATGGATCCTGTCGCCGTCGTCATCTTTGTAGAGACATTTTGGTCACTACCGTAATAGTGCCTCTGAGACGCCAGGATAGGATAATCCATAAGCTGATAATTAAGTTACAAATATGCTACTTAATACCTCTTGTGAGACACCCATCTCAAAGGCATTCGCGGTTAATCTGTCCTAACCTTTAGACACAATTAGGCTTTCCATCTTTGTTTGACGCAATAAGTCAGTCATTTTGACCGTTCCGTCGGGCTGATATTTCGTCTGAAGTTCTTTAATAAGAAGCTCAACGGCGTTGGTTAATTTATAGCCTATGGTTTTTTATGGATTAGGACAACTTGCACTTTCATTTTTCTAGTAAAGCGCACCGGGACAAGACCAACATTTGGACTGGGTCTATAATCCTCATTATATATAAATTGAGAGGCAAAACAAGATTGAAAAATGTTTTTTCAATCCTCTTTACTTTGAAGAAAATGTTTTCGTCTTCAAGCCAACGCATATGGTGATATGGTCTACAGATACTTACACTACTGCAACTAAGACTACACATGCCACTGAAGCGGTCGCCATCTTTTTGTAGAGGTTGTCATCTTGATGCCTTGTGAGAGTCCCACAGATGTTATATTCGCACCTAAAAGTCTCCTCACATAATCGCCAATACTACAGCAATCGGGTAAAATATTTAATATGGATTCTCATCCTTTGCATCCTCATGCCAGCAGTCCGGAAACTCTTTTTATTAGGCCTGCTGTCTTCACATTTTCAGATTTTTTCAATAAACAAATCGTAATCAAGTGAATATTTATATAGACCAACAATCGTTGCTTGCACGAGTGATGATAACAATGATTTAAATCGTGTTTTGAAAAATTTATGTAAACACCAACCCCATAATATTTATTGTATAACTCAAAATTCTGTGAATATGCGGCAGGGTAGCGTAGCGGATAGTCACAGACTCCGAAGCAAACGTGCTCTAGTTTGAGCCCTTTCCGCGGCAAAATTCTAGACTACTTGAAGAGTTGCCAATAAAGGCAAACCCGATCTCCTGGAAGAATCGAATTTACTAAATTATAAAATACTTATTTTATACTGGCAAGGGCATATATAATGGAATTGATGCTTATTTTAAATGTAAAACATTGATTTAAATATTTGTTATTACCACCCGCGCAATCAATGGCTATTTATCTTTATAAGTTTAAAATTCAATATATTTCCCTCAGGCAGCGTGGTCTCTGTTCTATATTGAGAGTTTTGTGGTGTCTTGTTGGAACTTAAAGTGTAAAGAGATGTGACTTGTTCCACATAGTGTAAAAGCTTATCAAAGTCGTAAGTTATTATATAACTGAAAATTGTGTGTAATTTGCGGCTGGGTGGCTTAGTGAATAGAGTAGAAATTTCGAAGCAGACATTCTTAGATTCGAGCCCTGTCCGTCACAAAACTTTGAACATTAATTGAAGAGTTCTCAATAACGACAAAACCGGTCTAACAGATTAATTTCTTTTGTTACCTTATTAAATGCCTAGAATAAACCAATAACAATATATATAACGATATTAGTGTTTATATCAAACTTGTATTCTTGATTTAATTAATTTTTATTACCACTCTTAAAAACAATGTTTATTTTTCTGTTTAATGAAACTGTGGCTTGCCAGTATTAAGAATACGATGTCGAGATAACTTTACACGTAACAGACCATGCAGATCGGAGCGGTAAAGTTGTTTGCTATCTTTGTTTTTATGACAGTCCTGTGCTGTAAGTTTGATCTAGGGCAAATGTGTAAAAGAAAATTCAACATATGCTCATTTACCTGTTCAAGAGCATTTCATTGTCTTTAAAGTAAACTTAATTTTTCTTTAACAAAGAGATAAAGTTTGAGAGAAATTCAAAAAATCATTTCTGTTTATATTTTTTATTAATTGTAATAATCAGAGGTAAAAGTCATTTTGATTTCACTTTCAGTATGTACCTATTTATTAAAAATTTATTTATTTATTTTAAAATTTTATTAAGCAAGTCTGATATTTCTGTCAGTGTTTGATTAGTGCGATTCGGCGGATAAATGTATAATGAGGAAAACTAATTTAAGTGAAACATTTGACAAAATCACCATAACTTAATTGATATTCTTTATAGTTCGATTTGAATTGTTATTGAAAATTTCGATTAAAATCATTAATTTAAAATACGCTTAAATTATCAACGAACTTACAGTACTCAATTTCGAAAAGATTTGGCGTTGAGACTATACTAATATTAATCAAATATTTCAAAATGTGGTAAAGTTGTTGGGATTGCATTATTTTATAATTGGAACACAAGAAAGGTAGTAGCATAACGTCAAGACAATTAACTAAAGTTCAGCCAGATAGCAGTAAGAATGACAATGTGAGGAACTTATTTTTTATGAAATATCTTTCATTCTTGAAGAATGATACTCAAAAATTGAAACATTAATTACAGTAAAAATGTTTATACATTTCTTGATATAAATGAAATTTTCAGTACATTAAATTTGTAAATAAATAATAGTAATGTCGTTCATATTTGGTCAGATAAATAATTGTTTATCCGTTATTATCAATTTTTTAAAAAGACATTTGAAAAGGACCATGCAATACTCAGATTCTGACAATTTTTTGCCTGTTTCGATTCAAGAATTTAAAAGTTTTAATAAAAATATTTGCTGTATGCGTAAGTCTTTGCAAAAGATTATTTACGAGTATTATGACTGGTAGTCCGTGATTGTAGATGCGAGGTATTATTACTTTGATGTTCTCATGAAATATTTGCCTTAAAATTATTATTGCTACTGCCACTATTAGTGCTCCTACTACACATACTACTACTACAACAACAACTACTACTACTACTACTACTACTACTACTACTACTACTACTACTACTACTACTACTACTACTACTACTACTACTACTACTACTACTACTATTACCACTACTACTACTACTACTACTATGTAATATATATACTTAATAGCCAATAATAATAATAATAATATGTGTGTGTTTGTGTGTGTGTAATAATAATAATAATAATAATAATATTAATAATAATAATAATAATAATAAATTTTTGTTTTATTTTATAAGGATTAGTGGAGACTAATTTTCTCTACTGCATCAATGCTCAACTTCACATTTTTCGTTATATGGAATTCAGCCCCGGTTATCATTTTGTGCCTTCCGCTTTTTCTGATACATTTCCCGATTCTTGGGCCTGGAAATAAAGATGAAAATTATGTTATATTTCTCCTTGAGTTTGACATATTCAGTACGAAGAAAATATCGTTTATTAGAATTAAACTGTAAACAAAATTATTGAAATTTGTGTTAGATCCTGCATGTTTATTTGCAACAGATATCAAATGTATGAGGCGTTATCGCATCCATACGTTCTGTCTACCTGTAATTTAAATTGTCATTCCAGGTTCAGAATCTTACCGTAAGTGCTCCAATTTATTATTTAAACAAAATATAAGTAAAATCTATTAATTTTATAAATGGCCGTAGCTTTCTAAACTATTCCAATTTTAGAATCAATACCTGATTAAAAATATAAAATTAGTTTTAATCTACGTTGAGTAATGACCACACCTATATCATAATGACGGTCAAAAATGGTAATGTGGAATATATCAAATTAGCAAAACTCATTGTGACGTCTTCTAATTTAAATAAGATATAATATTAATGAGTTAACGAATTGACAACTTATACAATATAAGTTCTCCTTTTTAACTGGTTGGTGCGAAATTATTAAAATGGTATCTAGGCGCATATTGCTATTCTTCCTTTAGCTTAGTAAAAAAAGGCTTATATGCTGCTTAATAATTGTCAAAATGTAATAAAACAAAAAGCGTGCTAATATTTACTGATTTAATTGCAAAAGAGTTTTTCAAATGAGAAATATTGTTTTTTGAGATTTTGAATAAATAAATCAAATTAGTTTTCAACAGAATTCTTATTAATACGCATCCGTCTGAAGAGTTAAATTCAGCAATTAGATATCATATACAATAAAGTATACTAAAGATTATTATTTGTTATTAGTGCTGGATCCTTCTTTTTCCTAATAAAACAAATTCCTGTGATATATATTTAAATATCTTGTCAGGCAGAGATTAAATAATTGTGCGACAATAATTTTATTATATATTAATTGCCATTATTTTCGACTTTTTATAGTTGTCTAGTTTTCATTTAACCAAACCACGTTCAGCAATAGCTTTGATTTTCAATAAAATAGCGTATAACTTGCATTATGGTCAGCATTAGTTAGCTTCTGTGGAGTTCTTATGATGACCATGGAAGGTCTAAACGTGTCATTATCCGCGAAACACCGTTATTTTGCTATGTTGTGCCACTGGTTTAATTATGAATGGTTATTTATTACATTAATTCTGCGCAATTGCATAAAATATTAGTTATCACCATCCGCGATACCAACAGTGGGCTAATTGACTAACCTGTATGAGATACATCATATATATATATATATATATATATATATATATATATATATATGTGTGTGTGTGTGTGTGTTGATCGATGCCAGGAATGTTCTTCGTTAGAGTAACAGGCGTTTAGAATTTATTCGTTGAATTTATTTTTGGAAATTTAAATTTTGCTGATAATTTTAGGTTAAGCTACTGTTTAAAATAGGTTCGACTTGAAACTGCATTGCTAAGACTCTACATGAAACAAACATTATTTGTGAGTGGTGATAACTGATTATAATTAGGTTGTGATCTTGATATAAGCACCTGATCCATTAATTACTTACTATTTACAGTATAAACTAAGAATTGTATAGTGTAGAAAAGGCAATTCATCCAGTAGACCGGTTTCGTCCTTATTGGGAACTCATCACGTACTGGCCAGAATTTGCCGCGGACAGGGCTCCAACCAGATTCCGTTCCAGACGTGCCCAGATTCGAGCCCTGTCCGCGGCAAATTCTGGCCAGTACGTGATGAGTTCCTAATAAGGACGAAACCGGTCTACTTTATGAATTACCTTTTCTACTTTATACACTTCTTAGTTTATACTGACATATGTAAGTAGTAAATACTGGGTCAGGTGCTTAAATCAAGACTTTACATGAAGTTGGCTCTAGTACTGCTTTAATAAAAACACGTATATGAGACTGGACTGTTAGGTAAATAAAGACTAAAACGTAATTACATACTCTCCATTTTGATCGGCCGAAAACTGTCTACCACTTTAGCTATGCAATTTATCTTTTTATTTGTCTTTCCTAATTAAAATAAATTCAATTAGGTGTTTCGTACCTAGTAACAAATTAGTTCAGTTGTGACCAGAAGGATAAACCAAAGACAGCATGAACGGAAAGCATAACCTCATGTACGAAACGAATGTGCACGTGCGATTATACTTTCCGTTCATGCTGCCTTTGGTTTATCCTTTGGTCACAACTGAACTAATTTGTTACTAGGTGCGCACCACCTAAGACATACTTGCATATATATATTAGCTCTCCGCAACAAACAGTATTTAACTGTAACAGTTTCAATTTTCTGTACAATATATCCATTGGACGGTAAATATTGCTTCATACTCCTCGTACTTTCTAACCTCTCATTCACATAAAACGTTTTGATAATTAAAACGGAAAACTGCACTGAATTTATCCTAACTAGCGAACAGTTATCAAAGGGTTTGCAGAATTTCTCCTTCTGTTTGATTTGTTAATTTTTGATTCTATAACTTTATAAAACTGAACAATAAAGAAAGAGCCGTCTAAAACCCTTTAAATAAATTGTGTATTACGTTAAAGTTTATCTGGCGGTGGTGGAAGATAACATCTCGAAATGACGGAGCAAAATTCCGTCCCGGTGAAAACGTGTACACACATGAAGACTTTCTGCATGACGAACACATACAATGTAAGTCAAAAAGCTGTGAATTTACATTCAGAAAATAGTTTAAATGTTGTTTTACTTTGCGCAGCGCTGTCCTTGCCTTTTGTTTCTAATCGACCTTCTTTGACAGGACAATTGATAGCACTCGTAGGTGGGTAAAATCTTGAATATTTTTCATTTACAAGTTCGCGGATTTGAACTGGTCTTGATTGATGAATTCCGGCTTGTCCCAACACTCGGAAACAATTCTGAAATCTGGTTCTAACGTCAGTTTCAGACAAGCTGCTGATGGACGGCTTCCGAGTGAAGGGACAAGTGGGAATCCATCAATCAAGGCCAAACAAAATCTGTGCACCAGGAAATTGAAAGGATTGGTAAATAGATGTCAGGTAAAATAAGTTACTATGTTAAGATACACTTAACTTTCTAATGAATAAGTTATCACAATCTCGGTAAAAATGCTTCAACACATACAGTGATTGATATTTCAACGGACATACAGGGCGGCCTTTTTGAAAGCCATGCTCTTTATTTCATCAACATACCATGTTTCGGAGAACCAACTAACAGAGATTCGTATCAGCTGTAGTTTTCTTTTTTACAATTTGTTGAAATACAGAATATTCTATGCACCATGATATGTTCTCAAATTGTAATTGGCAGATTTTTGCGATGAGTGATGTTGACTCGTTGTTGCACGATTAATTCTTGTCCAGAGATGGGGCTAACATACACCTAACCTCAATTACTTTTGCTATTTATCTTATCATATTTCGATCGACACACTTTTCCTCTTTCAAACTTTCGCGCTTTTTATTTTTAAAAATACTAAGATCGTATAAGTTGTAGATTAGGCTATTTGTATTTGTTGAAATATTGAATTATCCATTTAACCATAATGTGTTCTCAGATTGCTTGTGATATTGATTCATTGTTAATCGATTGACATTTGTCCAACGAAAGAGTTATCAAACACCTACCAAAAATCAATTTCTATATTTATTGACTGACTTTCCGAAACTGAGATTAGCAACCATTTTGAACACAAGCCATGAGTAGAGCAGTAGAGCTATTTGCAGCCTTCAAGAATTACACGTGGATCGTAAGTAAACTCTACAAAGCCCACAGTACTTGTTAAAACGAATCAGGTGCAAGAGCCCAATTCAGAACTGTCGAAAATCAACCGGTCCTTCGAACCCTAATGAGCATGGCTTTATAACAGTATACACACACTACCAGCTTATGTCAAAAACAATAGAATGAGCGCCAACATTAGAAATCAAACTTTACCTTGGGTTCAAAAGCGCTTTCAGACAATCAGCTAATTGAAGGCTTAAAGGAGAAGGGACAAGTGTGAACCCAGCAACTGAGGCCAAAAATTACATCATCTGAAAAGATAAAAGGTTCAAGATTTTGCCGACCTATGAGTGCTAACAATTGTCCCGCACAAGAAAAATGCGGTCAAATCCGAAACGAAAAGGACAGCACTGAGAAACAAAATAATACATCTTTTAATTTGCAAGGTGTTGTAATTAGATTTTATGCAATTTCAGTTGAAGTGCAACGCATTTTGGGACAAAATACTATGATTTATTTGAAAAATCTTATGGAGGGGCGGCTTGACTGGTTGGTGCGTCTGCCGGAATCAATAATTGCTCGAGTCCTGGATCATTTGAATCTGGAAGACATAATCAGTCTCAGCCATACGTGTAAAATTCTACACAACGTAAGTTTTACTCGACTGTAGTCTATTGCAATAGGCAAACACATTTCCATTATAATTAATATGAAATATTCACATTGCACTTCTTGAATAGTAGCCAAAGCACTTTCTAAACAGATTCTAGAAGAACCGAAGTAATATTATGCAAATTATAAATATTTATAGGTATATTTGCATTATAACCTAAATCCAGCGCAACAGTGCATATGCATTGGATCGGCTCGTACGTTTTTGGTCTATAAATAATAATAGACATGACCGAGATTTTTACTGGTAAATTTTGTCATAGTTTCGAAACATTCGCTTTGCCATCGATCCCACGTACTGCAAAGAACTTTCAGTTAGTAAGCACTTGTGCATTTTTCTGGACCTTTCCTTTTTTAAAAGTAGAGTTCTGACTATACTGACACGATCTATCAGTGTGGGGCATATGGCATGCCCATTGAGGCAATGATATTAAACTAAACTGTATTTATATATATATATATATATATATATATATATATATATATTCAGTTTAATATAAACATAGGAAACCACACAATTTCTAGGCATGAGTGACACTAGCTTCGTCCTTATTGGGCACATATCATTAGTTAGCAGAATTTCTACGACCAGGTTTTGAACTGTGAGCATTCAGTCTTAAAACTCGGCCTTACACCACCGAAGTTTTTTCTTTCCCGTGAATATTAACGATATATAACTCAAAGTTCTTTGGCAGACTTTCCTTCAAATGGAACGTCATTATTATAGCTCTCAGCCTATCGTTTCATTACCGAACTTTCATTATAAATCAGACACCATGTCATATTTGATTAAATCAAGTTTACGAGCTTAAAGTAAACACCAACCCCATTGTATTTAACCGGTCGTCGAACAACATAACAAAACTACCGCCAGCCGCAACGCACTGACGCGTTTCGACCTTCCATGATCATCATCAGAGTACGACGGCAAACTGACTATCGAGGATCAAACCGCATTGAATATATATGGAAATCAAATTTAGATATGCGGCTCTCACCTCTAGCAGTCTTGCATACATTGAACTTGACTGGAAATGTCGGCTGCACAATTTCTATGCAGTCACGAACATTAACTGTTTGCAGCTTTTGCCACATATACATATATAGGCAATACAATATAACAATAATTGATTGCGCGGGTGGTGGTAACAATGCTTTAAATCAAGTTTGCGAGCTTGAAGTAAACACCAACCCCATTGTATTTAACCAGTCTTCGGACAACATAACAAAACTACCGCCTGCCGCACTGATAAGTGTTTCTGACCTCGTAGACGCCCTCGTCATATACGAGATTCAGCAAAGCTTTGAGTTCTGAAATTCACACTTATTTCCTACAAAAAGTTACAATCTTGGTTTATTATTTTTTAAATATCAGAAATATCACAAGCCAACAATGTATCGGAGAAATTTTTTTTTCATCGTAATTAGAGTTTCTTGAAAAAAATTTAAATCCCGATTTGTTATGACATTTTAAATTTTCATTTGAACAGATAGTTACATATATTATTTCAATCGAAGTTACCGTCTTTCAGTATACTCGAATACCATGGTGTTTTTCACATTATATCAGCTGTCTATATCTACATAATACACAATTGCATATATATATATATATATATATATATATATATATATATATATATATATAATATGTGTGTAGACTTTTGTATTTCACGTTGTCAAATGCTATAGGAGTGCGTGACTTCCTCGGGAGCATACTGTCTATAATAAAATCTGGACCTTTGGTGTCGTGACGTGTTTTTAAACATCCTATAGAGACAGTTCAGATTAATAGAATGATTCTAGTGCTCAGGCAGCCTTGAATTCGAGATTTGTGCATGTCTAATCACTAGCTGGAGCCGAATAATTTATTCCTTGAAAAGTAGACTACTGTGTGTGTGTGTGTATAATAACACACAAAGCTGTGTTCTACATGAATTAATTGATCAACATAAATGAACACTGTTCACAACTTAACAAAGTGACCACGAATAAATAGTAATGTTGCACTAAAATATTGTTCTAAATGGTAAATTCAACTCTAAAACGGATTACGTTAATGCCATGGTACTACCCACACACACACACACACATATATATATATATATATATATATACATATATATATATATATATATACTGACTATTGGCACTTACACAGTATATATATATATATATATATAATTTTCTTTTTACTTTTTGCACATAGAAGGGTATAATGTAATACATATATATATATATATATATATATATATATATATATATATATATATACATTCTGAGATAGTGAGTACATTCAACATTTTAAAAGAACAACAGTATGCAAAATAATAACATTTATTATGAAGTATTATTTAAAACAGTATTTACTGACAAGTTATTCTGAATGTATTTGCGCCATGTTTTTTCTAGTCATAATAGTAGATTCTGTATATATTCCAGATAATCATGAAATATTGACATGGAGCATTGAAGTCAATGACATCGGTCTTAACCACAACTATCATTGCAATCTCACTAAGCAGAACTTTTATATTTAGAAAACCATTTACTACGATAGACTTACGCTGATGATTTTCATTTCCAGATAATCAGTCGCGCTATTTATTGGTCTAAATTAGGACGTTTTGAA
>JAQBSW010014329.1:0-11882 GCA_029291075.1 Eudiplozoon nipponicum
TGAACTGCCAATAATATCCTGAAATTAGAGTTAAAATTTTAATACGCAGCATGAAATTGGCAAAATTTCGTTTGTAAATTGGTATTATAAATTCAGACATGACCTTTTATTTAGTTTATAGCCTCGTTTCTGTTTGTAAAGGTTGAAGGAAATTTGACCAGATGCGAGAAACTTGGATTTAAGGTCTTCTAGGGAATTATCCACAAATTAACTCTTTGATATATTCTTGAAAAGCATATGACATAAAAATGAAAAATGAGATCTTTGACGGATGCACGAACAGAAACAAGTTGGTGATTTATGAAGCATTGGAAACAAGTAAAGTATGGCAATATTTTTGCAAGAAGAATACTTATATTCGAGCATTGAGCATGAAATGGAAATTATACACGTAGGTGATAAACGCATCTTTCTCAAACATTTTCTTTCCGTTTCAGTTTTTTTCTTGTTTTGCCTTTCAAATGTATAAGACAATGTTCTTTTTGAATGCGAGCTTTTGTGGCATGCCCATACACAATAAATTTTATCTCATAGAAGAACCATTTCTTTCTGATCTTCTTTTCGCGTTTCTATACATAAAAAATATATGCATATATATTCATATATATGCTATATATATATATATATATATATATATATATATATATATATAATTTGTGAATGCATTGAGCTTGGACCCCAAGTGATGCAAATAAATGGTTGGTCGTTCTCCTATTTCGTTCACTCTTCCCCTTTTTAACTTTCTATTTTTATTGCATATATATATATATATATATATATATATATATATATAAATTGTCTTTACATACTTCAGAATAAGGTGAGAAATTATCGGTCTCGTATCTAACATAATTTCTCCTACCAATTCACCTAGCAACATTACTGTGAGAGGAAAATAACTTTATCTAATTTATACCACGATGATTCTTTGATCATTCCATCTTTATTAATTGAATATTCTGAACTTCTTGGATGAAATTTAAATAATGGTGATTTATCGTTAATTTTACATCAAATTATGTCAAATAATGCGTTTTAAGAACAGTGTTCTATTCTATTTAACACGGACTAACCATTTTAGAACGTAGCTTTTCGTTTCAGTGAGTTAATATTCCAGAATAAATATTTTAATTTTTACTTTTGTTAATAAGATATCCTTTACAGTAACACTTTTCTTTGGAATTGTAACTTGCATTTTAAGAGCGAAACATGTGCGTAACATTTTGAATAAGCCATTTAAGGGTTTCATTTTTAGTATTGTCCAATGGCAATGAAACTGAGTACTGCTGGTTAGACAAAGATTTATTAGTAAATGGTTGAAAAAAATTATGAAATTTTAATTTTTACAGGCATAATAATTAGGTCAGCTGTTCAGTTAGGCAATCTTTGATTGTTCAGTCCAATGCAAGTAGTTATTTTAAATCAATGTTACGATATTGTTATAACCACCTGTCTTATTATGTACATAAATTTGTCAGTATAGATTAAGCATTATATAATGTAGAAAAGGCAATTCATCCAGTAGACCTGTTTCGTTCTTATTTGGAACTCATCACGTACTGTCCAGAATTTGCCGCGGACAGGGCTCGAACTTGAGTACATATGCTTCGAAATCTGTTATTCAAACCACTGGACCGCCCTGCTGCTCCTACATACATTTTACAGTTATATACTAAATAATGTTTTTTTTTGCAGTCCCTTTAATTCAGTAGTTAGAGCAACAGATTCCGAGGCAGGAGAGCCCTGTCCGTGGCATATTCTGGCTAGTACGTGATCAGTTCCCAATAAGGATGTAACCGGTCTACTGTATGAATTACATATTCTACATTATACAATGCTTTGTTTATACTGTCAAATGTATGTACATGAAGGGTTAGGTGCTTTCATCAAGATCGCAACCTTGATTATAGTAATTGTTATCACCACTCGCGCAGCCAATGTTCTTTCAACTCTATAAATACAAGTAGTATGTAGTTATTGATTTACGTGCAATCCTCATATTATTTTTCGCACATCTCGTCAGTACGCACTTTGTCAAGCTTGTATTGGAACTTCTACTGTAACTGTAGCTGCAAAATAACGTCTCACACCACTCAATAGATTTGAACATTTTCGTTACAACACCGTATGAATATATTGGTGTTGACCGTATCCAAAGCATAATACCCGCCTTTACTATTTATTTGCCTATAATCTTTATTCATTGAAAATTAAGTAAATTTCAGAGCAACAGAAGCTAAGTAGTTTATGCCAATCTGAAACTGTTTTAGGTAATGACAAACACAATTCTAATATATAACATTTAAATTCTGTTTGTCGCGGAGAACTAACATATATGCAAGTATGTATTAGGTGTTGCGAAACTAGTAATAAATTAGTTCAGTTGTGACCAGAGGATAAACCAAAGACAGCATGAACGGAAAGTATAATCTTATGCACACTCGTTTCATGCTTACTGGCGACTCATCAGTAGGAGCCGGTATTACGCCCTTTAACCACCATATATTTGGCTGAGGAATGTCGGATAATAGGACGGTACCATCTCCTAGACGAATGTGAAAATCTTTAGTAGTGAAGCTAACATCATATAAAGTCTACGACAATGCGACTTCAACGCTAACTCACTCTATATAATATAAATACCGAGTCCGTAAAGGATACTAACACTATGGCTATTGTGCCAGTAACCGATACCAACATTATAGTACCGAAAAGGTACATGGAACTAACACTATGGTTGCCGAGTCGGTACATGATACCAACCTGATGGATATCAATGTATGCTATAGTTCACCGAAATTGAGAATTACAACAATTTCTGAACACCTGTTGCACCAGTAAATCCATACACTCTGGCCTTGATCGATATCAGTTATCATATTTCGTGGTAAGCATGACATCATTCAATTCAATATATAACAGTTAGATACTGTTTGTTGCTGAGACCTAATATATATGCAAGTATGTATTAGGTGTTGCGCACCTAGTAACAAATTAGTTCGGTTGGGACCAGAAGGATAAACCATAAACAGCATAACTTGATTGAAAGATGAATTATTAAATATCGACCGAATAACGAGAGAACCGGTAGAAAACTTTGTAACGTTTACATTTTCTTTCTTACCGACAGACTCCGAAGCATTTTTTAGTCTCCACGATTTCCTTTCGTGGGCTGTCGCTTTGTACTATCAGTTTTGGAAATATCGGATTGATCTACAATTTTTAAGTACACATCGAGTTCGTCTTCGTGGTGGCTGCTCGGCCTAATCGTATCTCTTTTCCAATGGTTAATAAGCAGCCAGTCAACGAAGATTAGATCATATCTCGTCTCCAGTAATTAGTATGAACGATATAGAAGCCTTCAGAGGGAAGGGTTAGTCGGCACTCAGACACCTCGAGGACGAACTAGACGCGTACTCAGAAGTGGGGATCAATAGGATCTTGCAGCAACTGATAGTACAAACCAACCACCTACAGAAATCGCGTGGACTCCGAATGAGACGCGCGCACTGAGCAATCATTCCAGCAATATCGGACAGTTTTAGAAGCATCCTGCAAGCCGTTCCACGATAGATTATCTCATACCAGATTTAAGTTCTTCGACAGCTGTGTAACAAATTAAAGCGTTTGTATGTTTGGCATGGGTACAATCGATTTTACCTTGTTGTCCGATTTATGCGTCCTCGATGAAGCAAGCAATGTAGCTGTTTTTAAGCCAACTGACCTCGGTTGCTGGATTCGGAGATAACTGCGTAAGTAGAGGCTCCACGTTTAATTTTCACTAAGTTTTCACGCTTAAAAACAACACCAACCTCATTTATGGAACCAGTGGGATGACGTTATAGACTTATTATAATTTACACGAACCGACATATTTTACCTTTCTTATCCCTTGACAGCGAATTAATACCGACTGTCAAATTGTAATAAATTTATAATTTTTATCAAGGAGAGTTTAAACGCGTAAGTATTTACTGGTGCAACAGAACACAAGATGAGTATGCATTTCAATCTGGAATACGACGTATCTAACGCGTGGCGTTTCATTTTATATGATGTACGCGTTCCTATGATTTAAGAAGTTGAACAACTAAAAACTATAATGGGTGGCCTAATATTTTTTACGGCTCATACATCAGCATGAATATTTTTAATGGTTTTGAAGCAGACAATTATTTATTTTTTAATTCAAGGTATATAGTTGATTGTGATGACGATCATGGTAATGGTGATATCAGTGATGACAAAGGTAATGAAGGTGACGATAATGCTAATAATGAATGATGATGTTGACGGTGATGATGATGTGAGAATAATACTGGTAGTGATGTTGATGTTGGCTATGATGATGATGATTTTTAGAATCATGAAGAAGACGAAAAATGTAAAAATACTATATTTTATGTAAGTAAATAGAATTAAATATATTATTCTTATAACACGTGTTTTGGAATGCAATGCATTTTATTTTCACAATTTCTGTACACATTGAACCGTGCGATATATTTTACACATGTACAAAAAATAAATTACATTTAACGTACACATTATACACTCATTTGTTGTTCATCACTCTAGACGGAAACGGCTCATTCGAAACTGTTGGATCCTTCAGATACTGCGTTGCTTGTGCCGCAATGCCTTACAGTTGCCTATTCGGATTTCATCATCGATTCTGTACAATAAGATTTTGTGCGGGTTAGCAAATAGTGCTATTAAAATTCAAATGGCGCTGCTATCACCAATCGGTCTGACTTGTTTCTGGCTTTGTGGGCCTGCTGGTAAGTGCATACTTGATATTGTTTGAAAGATAAATTGCAAAAGTTAATTAGTTATTATTATTATTATTATTATTATTATTATTATTATTATTTATATTTCTTCGTTCAATAAAAATATTTTGGTTCTTAAAATCAATGAGCTGGTGTCCTATTCTACAACCCATATTCTTATCATCGCCTTGTCATTGTATTTTATGTTATATATATATATATATATATATATATATATATATATATATATATATATATATATATATATATATATATAGATATATATATATATATATATCTATTATGTCCATGGCCTTCCAACAGAAAATTTTCATTTCAAAGACTTCTAAACTTCTCACATTACAATCTTTCTCATTTACTTGTGTGGATGGCAACAAATCTGATTCGGTTTTACTTCCATTTCTTGTTTAGGCGGATTATTAAATTTATATGCGTATGTGTCTCTGTGTGTCTGTTTGCGTGTAGGTCCTTCTCGCTACATTTGCAAAGTAACGCCTGATGGTCTTTTTTCGTATTCTTGTGTTGATAGATTGAGAGTTAACCAACGTTCTGTATTGTCATATTATTTATTAGGTGTTGCGCACCTAGTACAAATTAATTCAAATATGACGAGAAGGATAAACCTAGGACAGTATGAACAGAAAGTATAATCTTGTGCATATTCGTTTCTGTGCTTACCGACAACTCATCAGTAGGTACAGCCATTACGTCTTTTACCCACTATATACTTGTGTTATGAATGGGGGGAAAATAGAACGGTACACATTTGTATTTTTCGCTGTTACGTGTACGAATATTATTTTCGAGAGTTGCCTTTCGTGTCACTCTTTTCGTCAAGTTTGTACTGTCCACTTGGTAACAGCGCTGGGTGTGCGGATTGCAGTGTTGAATGCTCATATTGTTGTGAAATTTCTCTGTCGCCGTATGTGCAGCTGTTTTTTCTTCTTCAGTTTGTTGCCAATCCGATCGAATGTTTGTTGAGTCTGGTCTAGTGGGTGATTGGCCATGCCTGGATGCTAGTAAATTGTTGTTGGGTTTTGCGATTCGTGGACAGTCGATTAGAATATCTTGTTGGTGAACTTTTGAATATTTATGACAGGTGTTTGTTGTTTTATAAAAAAACCTTCATATATATATATATATATATATATATATATATATTATATATATTTATATATAATTGAAATATTGGCCTAAATTACTGGGTGCCACGTTACCAATATGTGATCGCAAATAGCTGATTTTCATGACGGCACCAAGACTTTTGAATCAATTTCTGCGAGAAATGTTGCTGGATTCTGTTGATCAATCGGTTCTTCGAACGTCCAATCTATATGCTACCGGACATTTATGAGAATTTGTAGACTATTAATGTTTTGGAGAGAAATGAAATTGATCTTTGGCATCTAACCTCATGATTCTCTGTGTTCTAAATGTGATATTAACTTTCACACTAGGAAACTTCTTCTTAGTTAATCTATTTAACCGCCGTGCAATTATTGAGGCCGGTACGTCGCCTCTAAATGGTAAGTTTAGGAAAACCTGCTTCACGGTATCCTCTGTAGTGCGAATCTGACGCGGTCTGATGTTGACATCAATGCACCACTCTGGGTAGTTGTTCATTAACAAAATTTTCCTCAGGTAGCCCAGGTCTTCCTCGATCTTATATTCGGAGCAGATGTTCCTGATTCTATTTGTTAGGTTGCTAACTAAGTTACGTTTGTGAGATTTGAGCACACTGCTGTGGCACTGAATTTAATGCCCGGTCAAAGTGGATTTTCTATGCATGGCCATTGTCAAATCACCATTTTCTTCTCGAGTGAAATGGATGTCCAAGGTGGAAAAACTGTTATCTTCCTGTACCTCGCAAGTGAATTTGATGTCAGGATCGGCTCCATTGGCCTGCTTGGAGGATTTCGGTTGTATCTGCTGCGTCTGGGGTGACCAATAATATATAATGCACCGAGAGAGGTGCAATTCAGCTTCCCATAGCTACACCTTTGATTTGACGTTAGCATTTCTGCTTCAAATGTAAATTGCACATTTTTTGCACATGCAAATATAAGGTCATTGATTTCATTGGTGTCTATGGAAAAATCGTGAAACTCTTTTTTATTCAGGTCACACAAGATCGTTGTTGCCTTTTACACTGGAATGTTGGCCAATATGGATGAGCCGTCAAGCGTGACCATTTTATTCTGTAGTATGTTTTTGCCCTCCATTTTATATTTATATACAACAACAACCACCTGGCCTAAACGTTCAAAAAAAAAAAAGATGCATCAACGTGATATTCCATTCGACTGGCCACGAATCACAAAACCCAACTACAATTTTTCAACATCCTGGCAAGGACAAACACACCCTCAGCCAAAATTTCCCAGGTAGCCTAGTTCTTCCTCGGATCTTGTGGTCAGAGCAGATTTTTTCTGGTTCTGGTTGCTAGGTTGTCAACCACATTTATTTGTGAATTTAGGCAAACAACTGTTGTAAGAAATGTATTGCCCAAAGAAAGTAGATTTTGAATGTATTGTCATTGTCAAATCAGCCGTTTTCTTCTCGAGTGAGTTGAATGTCAAAAATGAGAGTGTTTTCCTTCTTTTCTACCTCGAGAATGAATTTAATGTGTGTATCGCATTTATGGTCTTGCTTGGGGATTTCGGCTGGTTGTGCTGCTTCTGGAATGAACAGGAGTATATTATTTACTTACTTTTTTAAGTGCGCTCTGGTCAATTATTATTTAAAGCTAGTTTATTCAAGATAGTTCATGAATACATCTGCCAGAAGAGGCGTAATGTAGCTTCACTTTAACTACATCATTGGACTGACGGTAACAATTTCCTTCAAATATAAATTGCACGTTTTTTTACTCTGCTAATATGAGGACTTTGAAATCTTTGGTGTCTATAGGAAGATCTTGAAGCTGATTGTAAATCAGGTCGCACTATACCATTTTTGATTTGTGACGTTGAATGTTCGTAATTAGAATGAAATGTCGAGCGAGAGAATTTCGTTTTCTAGAATGTTTTTTCCTTCCAGTTCATTTGCTAGCTCGAAAGAGTCCTTGATAATTTTAGTGTAACGGCTGGAGTAATTTGCAGAGATACTAAGCTGGTTTATTTTTCGATAACCTTATCATTGAAAACATGGGTCGAATCTGAGTTGTTTCAAGGCTGTGAAAGCTTTATGAATTTATCATTTGCCGCACAGTTTTGCGGGTTTTATTCTGACAAAATTCGCCATTTTCATTTGTTCTTTGAGTCATGATTTGATTAGGAATCCGTTATTGTAGATAAAGTCAAGGATGCATATCAATGTATGATTGTAAAATGTAGACGAGTATTCTCGAAATAAAACAGCCATATCTACCTTGTCATTGAATGTTTCTTTCCTTCCTAATAAAAATATATTGTGTAATATATATATATATATATATATATATATATATATATATAATACCGTGACGCCAAGCTTTTGTCATCGATGATTATGACGAAAGAAATTAGTGATGATTTCTCATGGAAGGTCGAAACGCGTCAGTATGTGTGACTGACGGTAGTTGTGTTACGTTGTGCGATTAGTTAAATTTTCTACGAATTGGTGTTTATTTCAATTTCTGCAAACTTGATTTAAATAATTATTTTCACCATTTCTCTGCAATCAATGATTGTTGAATTGTATAACTCCGGAACAATTGATTTGAATTTATTGTAGTTGTGATTTTAAAAATGAAATGATTTTTATTTGCGTATTACTCTAAATGCAATATCCCACATATACATAATAATATCCCACAAAGAAATGCATTTCAAAGTGTAATTTATATAGTTTTTAGTTAAACGTTGGGGTTTCACACTAAATTTTTTTTAAAGAAGAATCATTGTTACCGAAATTTTCTGTTTCTTAACGTTTTAACCAAGAATCTTATACAGTGCACATTTTAAAGTCTTTTGTTAGTCCTCCTAACCACATCCTTGGTGAGTGATATATTTCTCTTTTAAGTATGGAAATGAGATCGACAAATTCACAAAGATTCGCAGACATGCGGGCCAAAATATTTATCAGATAATGTTATGGACAAATGAAATCCATTTAATAGCCGCTAAGAATGGGCTACAATACGTCTTCGTGCAGAAAAATAATTTCGCGTTATAAGTTCTGAATTTAACAATCACAATAAATTTCTGTATAAAGAAATGTTAACTAAATGTTAAATTATGTACTTTTTCATAATTTTTAAAAAATTATATTAAATCTCTCACTGGAATTTCTTTAATGGCATTAAAATGTTGTAATTTGTTAAATGCCAATTTTGCCTCCTAAAAACGTTTGTTTACTTCAGATTTGTTTTGCTACGTATCTCTGTAAACATGTAATAGAGGTACAGATCATATTTTTTAACAATGGAAGTTTATTATTCGGTTTAAATTATTAAAATTTGATTATTTCATCCAATTTTTATACAATAATTTAGCTAAATATCAAATATATTCATTTACGTCGAGAGTTCATCTGCGCAAAGGGATGTTTGTGAATTTCTCACTCACTGCTAACATTTTACTTTGTAAAATGCTGAAATGTTTCCTCATGGACACTATTTTTACCCAGGTTTATCAGAAATGGCCTAGAAATTCGAAATCAATTTCTATATGACCGCTTAAATCGCAGCGTTTGTCACCATTAATAACTAGTTTGTTTCTTCTTATAGATTGATAAACTCATTTGTATTCTTATTAAATTCGGTTAATAACGCCAATCTCACTCAATACAATAAATTTTTGGTATTGGTGTTGCTTTTAAGTCCAGCAATTTTATGCAAATTATGATTTGCCTCGTGTTGTGCAGCTAGAGATTTGATTTGATTCCGGTCGCATGAAACAATTAATATTCTACTTTTCAACCTTAATTTCTTAAACAATATGAATTTTGGAATATTTTAAAGTAGTGTCCTACAATTGTCTTGCCAGTGTTTTATAATTAAATGAATGTTGCATAGCCCACCCATATCGGATAATTTTGTCTTTAGCTGCCTGATAAAGTCTTTTCACGGTTTGCGAATTCTTTTAAACTCATTTTTACTATCAAAAGGTTTTGAATTGGGCTCCTACTGAAACGAATAACAAGATATTTTGTTTATAAAAATTAACGGAATAAACGTGTTCTGGTTACTGAAGAGTTGTGTGTTGATTTTTGTCGGTTAATCCCCACAGAAGGACGTATAAACGAACCTTCGGAATTTCACAAGTGTCATAAGTATTTCACGAAGCCAACTGTACAGGTGCCAGTCCTGTAATAATTTAATCTCTTCAGCCCTACTATTTCTGTAATCTAAGCTTTTTCTGGTGTTAGGCCGCAAAGTTGTATTCTTACCACATAAATTAATCAGATCTGGCTTATCCGTCACTAGAAATAAACCATAAATTCAATTGGAAAACACTTAGACGAATAGTGTTTTGCCAACGCGTTCTTTAAACTCAATTAATATGGAAATCCAGTATTTTCTTATACAGAAATATTGTAATGCATGCCAAACATAATGAAAAATCGTTAGATCGACTACTTAATATATATAGTAGTAACCAAAAGTTGGCACAATTGGTAAAACGAAGTAATTATACGTTGAATGGTTAGCCAACACAGTGTAATATAATGCTTTAAACATAAATACGAACTGCTAGCTACTTCAGTGTATGCTCACAACATTCGCGTTTTTTTAAAATAGTTAACTTTTCGTAGCATCATTTGATTATGCCTTCTAAACATGAAAATGTTTATCGTCCTTCGTTTAACTAATGAAAGTTTGTTCGTTTTTTTGCAAGCGTCTTCATACTAAATTATCGCCTTTCAATTACAAATTGTGTTCTCAGTTTTGTTCTTGCCTTTTAACTCCCTAAATATCTTCATTTATATTTGTATATGCTTTAAAAAAGCAAACTACTCTTAATTAAAGTTGCGATCTCGATATAAACACCTGACCCATTATGTACATACATTTGTCAGTTAAAACTAAGTATTGTATAGTGTAGAAGAGGCCATACATCCAGTGGACCGGTATAGTCTTTACTGGGAGCTCATCACGCACTGGCCAGAATTTGTCACGGACAGGGTCATCAGATATATCCAGATCGCAATCTTTCTTAAAAGTAATTGCTATCATTGCCAGCGCAACCAATGTTCGTTTCATTATATAAATTGGTAAATTGTTTCTCTTAACTTCGACATGATTTACTTCATTTGGTCTTTTTGCTTTTTAGTTTGTTTACCTTTTGCTACAGGATTCATATTTCAATCATAACACATTTACTTCTTATAGCGTACTAGAGTGATATATGTTTAATTTTTTTATGTACCATATTTTCTGGACAATAATGCGCACCTGGATTTAAAGCGCACACTCTAAGATCGGATCTTTTTTCACACATGAGGGCGCATTTCTAACACATTGCCAAAAACACAGTTATTGTCCAACGTAATAATAGGTACATAAATTTAATTTTTTATAAATTAATTAATGATAAATTAAACTGCCAAAAAGTATACAGAAAATGGCCAAGCAACTTTATCCCAACCAGAATTCTATTACGGTTAGGGTAAGTGTTACAGGTATCTGAAAAAGAGGGGATGTAATTGTTATTTTGGATAGGCAGACAAGACAAAATGCATCTTATGGCGTATTTAGGATAAATGCTAACGGAGCTTTATAGGGAAAACACTAAAGCATAAGGGAATATTACCAAGTAGAGTTTCATCTATTATAATTTTCAATTTCATATTTCTATCACGCCAGGTTTTTTCAAGCATAAGGCGCATTGCTGATTTTTAATGTAAATTAAATTTTGAAATGCCTCTTAAATACTGGTAAATACGGTAATATTGTCTGAAATATTCTTCCTAATTTGTTTACGATAAATTCAGTTAGACTGTTGCTAACTCCGCAATCAATTATTGTTTAATTGTATTGCTTTTATATTTATTTGTGGCGAAAGCTACAAACAGCTAATGTTCTTGACTGCATAGAGAAATTATGCAGCCAATATTTCTAGTCACGTACAATGTATGCAAAACTGCTAGAGGTGAGAGACGCATATC
>JAQBSW010014330.1:0-11876 GCA_029291075.1 Eudiplozoon nipponicum
ATTTCTGTTATTGAACAGAACATTTTGGGTAAATGCACGCTGTAATTGCCATAGACTACAAATGCAGTAACAATTATATTAGGATTTTGACGCGGACCGGACTCACCTTTTAACGGTTGGTGCGCAATTTCTGTTATTGAACAGAACATTTTGGGTAAATGCACGCTGTAATTGCCATAGACTACAAATGCAGTAACAATTATATCAGGATTTTGACGCGGACCGGACTCACCTTTTAACGGTTGGTGCACAATTTCTGTTATTGAACAGAACATTTTGGGTAAATGCACGCTGTAATTGCCATAGACTACAAATGCAGTAACAATTATATTAGAATTTTGACGCGGACCGGACTCAACTTTTAACGGTTGGTACGCAATTTCTGTTATTGAACAGAACATTTTGGGTAAATGCACGCTGTAATTGCCATAGACTACAAATGCAGTAAAAATTATATTAGGATTTTGACGCGGACCGGACTCACCTTTTAAAGGTTGGTGCACAATATTTGTTATTGAACAGAACATTTTGGGTAAATGCACGCTGTAATTCGCCATAGACTACAAATGCAGTAACAATTATATTAGGATTTTGACGCGGACCGGACTCACCTTTTAACGGTTGGTGCGCAATTTCTGTTATTGAACAGAACATTTTCGGTAAATGCACGCTGTAATTGCCGTAGACTACAAATCTAATAACATTTATATTAGGATTTTGACGCGGACCGGTCTCACCTTTTAACGGTTGTTGCGCAATATCTGTTATTGAACAGAACATTTTGGGTAAATTCACGCTGAAATTACCATAGACTACAAATGCAGTAACAATTATATTAGAATTTTGACGCGGACCGGACTCAACTTTTAACGGTTGGAACGCAATTTCTGTTATTGAACAGAACATTTTGGGTAAATGCACGCTGTAATTGCCATAGACTAGAAATGCAGTAAAAATTATATCAGGATTTTGATGCGGACCGGACTCACCTTTTAACGGTTGGTGCACAATATTTGTTATTGAGCAGAACATTTTGTGTAAATGCACGCTGTAATTGCCTTAGACTACAAATGCATTAACAATTATATCAGGATTTTGACGCGGACCGGACTCACCTATTAACGGTTGGTGCGCAATTTCTGTTATTGAACAGAACATTTTCGGAAATGCACGCTGTAATTGCCATAGACTACAAATCTAATAACAATTATATTAGGATTTTGACGCGGACCGGACTCACCTTTTAACGGTTGTTGCGCAATGTCTGTTATTGAACAGAACATTTTGGGTAAATGCACGCTGAAATTGCCATAGACTACAAATGCAGTAACAATTATATTAGAATTTTGACGCGGACCAGACTCAAATTTTAACGGTTGGTACGCAATTTCTCTTATTGAACAGAACATTTTGGGTAAATGCACGCTGTAATTGTCATGGACTACAAATGCAGTAACAATTATATCAGGATTTTGATGCGGACCGGACTCACCTTTTAACGGTTGGTGCACAATATTTGTTATTGAGCAGAACATTTTGGGTAAATTCACGCTGTAATTGCCATAGACTACAAATCTAATAACAAATATATTCGGATTTTGACGCGGACCGGACTCAACTTTTAACGGTGGGTGCGCGATTTCTGTTATTTAACAGAACATTTTGGGTAAATGCACGCTGTAATTGCCATAGACTACAAATGCAGTAACAATTATATCAGGATTTTGACGCGGACCGGACTCACCTTTTCACGGTTGGTGCAAAATTTCTGTTATTGAACAGAACATTTTGGGTAAATGCACGCTGTAATTGCCATAGACTACAAATGCAGTAACAAATATATCAGGATTTTGACGCGGACCTGACTCTCCTTTTAACGGTTGGTGCACAATTTCTGTTATTGAACAGAAATTTCGGATAAATGCACGCTGTAATTGCCATACTCCACAAATCCAGTAAAAATTATATTAGGATTTTGACATGGACCGGACTAACCTTTTAACGGGTGGTGCGCGATTTCTGTTATTGAACAGAAGAATTTAGGAAAATGCACGCTGTAATTGCCATAGACTACAAATCCAGTAACAATTATATTAGGATTTTGACGCGTACCGGAATCAACTTTTAAAGGTTGGTGCACAATTTCTGTTATTGAACAGAAAATTTTCGGTAAATGCACGCTGTAATTGCCATAGACTACAAATCCGGTAAAAATGATATTAGGATTTTGACGCGGACCGGACTCACCTTTTAACGGTTGGTGTACAATTTCTGTTATTGAACAGAACATTTTGGGTAAATGCACGCTGTAATTGCCATAGACTACTAATCCAGTAACAATTATATTAGGATTTTGACGCGGACCGGAATCAACTTTTAAAGGTTGGTGCACAATTTCTGTTATAGAACTGAACAATTTGGGTAAATGCACGCTGTAATTGCCATAGACTACAAATGCAGTAACAATTATATCAGGATTTTGACGCGGACCGGACTCACCTTTTAACGGTTGGTGCACAATTTCTGTAATTGAACAGAAAATTTTGGGTAAATGCACGCCGTAATTGCCATAGACTACAAATGCAGTAACAATTATATTAGGATTTTGACGCGGACCGGACTCACCTTTTAACGGTTGGTGCACAATTTCTGTTATAGAACAGAACATTTTGGTTAAATGCACGCTGTAATTGCCACAGACTACAAATGCAGTAACAATTATATCAGGATTTTGACGCGCTCCGGACTCATTTTTAACGGTTGGTGCACAATTTCTGTTATTGAACAGAACATTTTGGGTAAATGCACGCTGTAATTGCCTTAGACTACAAATGCATTAACAATTATATCAGGATTTTGACGCGGACCGGACTCATCTATTAACGGTTGGTGCGCAATTTCTGTTATTGAACAGAACATTTTCGGTAAATGCACGCTGTAATTACCATAGACTACAAATATTATAACAATTATAGTAGGATTTTTACGCGGACCGGACTCACCTTTTAACGGTTGTTGCGCAATATCTGTTATTGAACAGAACATTTTGGGTAAATTCACGCTGAAATTGCCATAGACTACAAATGCAGTAACAATTATATTAGAATTTTGACGCGGACCGGACTCAACTTTTAACGGTTGGTACGCAATTTCTGTTATTGAACAGAACATTTTGGGTAAATGCACGCTGTAATTGCCATAGACTACAAATGCAGTAAAATTATATCAGGATTTTGATGCGGACCGGACTCACCTTTTAACGGTTGGTGCACAATATTTGTTATTGAGCAGAACATTTTGGGTAAATGCACGCTGTAATTGCCATAGACTACAAATCTAGTAACAATTATATTCGGATTTTGACGCGGACCGGTCTCAACTTTTAACGGTGGGTGCGCGATTTCTGTTATTGAACAGAACATTTTGGGTAAATGCACGCTGTAATTGCCATAGACTACAAATGCAGTAACAATTATATTAGGATTTTGACGCGGACCGGACTCACCTTTTAACGGTTGGTGCACAATTTCTGTTATAGAACAGAACATTTTGGTTAAATGCACGCTGTAAATGCCACAGACTACAAATGCAGTAACAATTATATCAGGATTTTGACGCGCTCCGGACTCATTTTTAACGGTTGGTGCACAATTTCTGTTATTGAACAGAACATTTTGGGTAAATGCACGCTGTTATTGCCTTAGACTACAAATGCATTAACAATTATATCAGGATTTTGACGCGGACCGGTCTCACCTATTAACGGTTGGTGCGCAATTTCTGTTATTGAACAGAACATTTTCGGTAAATGCACGCTGTAATTGCCATAGACTACAAATCTAATAACAATTATATTAGGATTTTTAAGCGGGCCGGACTCACCTTTTAACGGTTGTTGCGCAATATCTGATATTGAACAGAACATTTTGGGTAAATTCACGCTGAAATTGCCATAGACTACAAATGCAGTAACAATTATATTAGAATTTTGTCGCGGACCGGACACAACTTTTAACGGTTGGTACGCAATTTCTGTTATTGAACAGAACATTTTGGGTAAATGCACGCTGTAAATGCCATAGACTAGAAATGCAGTAACAATTATATCAGGATTTTGACGCGACCGGACGCACACTTTAACGGTTGGTGCACAATTTCTGTTATTGAACAGAACATTTTGGGTAAATGCACGCTGTAAATGCCATAGACTACAAATCCAGTAACAATTATATTAGGATTTTGACGCGGACCGGAATCAACTTTTAAAGGTTGGTGCACAATTTCTGTTATAGAACTGAACATTTTGGGTAAATGCACGCTGTAATTGCCATAGACTACAAATGCAGTAACAATTATATCAGGATTTTGACGCGGACCGGACTCACCTTTTAACGGTTGGTGCACAATTTCTGTTATTGAACAGAAAATTTTGGGTAAATGCACGCCGTAATTGCCATAGACTACAAATGCAGTAACAATTATATTAGGATTTTGACGCGGACCGCACTCACCTTTTAACGGTTGGTGCACAATTTCTGTTATAGAACAGAACATTTTGGTTAAATGCACGCTGTAATTGCCACAGACTACAAATGCAGTAACAATTATATCAGGATTTTGACGCGCACCGGACTCATCTTTTAACGGTTGGTGCACAATTTCTATTATTGAACAGAATATTTTGGGTAAATGCACGCTGTAATTGCCTTAGACTACAAATGCATTAACAATTATATCAGGATTTTGACGCGGACCGGACTCATCTATTAACGGTTGGTGCGCAATTTCTGTTATTGAACAGAACATTTTCGGTAAATGCACGCTGTAATTGCCATAGACTACAAATCTAATAACAATTATATTAGGGTTTTGACGCGGACCGGACTCACCTTTTAACGGTTGTTGCGCAATATCTGTTATTGAACAGAACATTTTGGGTTAATTCACGCTGAAATTGCCATAGACTACAAATGCAGTAACAATTATATTAGAATTTTGACGCGGACCGGACTCAACCTTTAACGATTGGTGCACAATTTCTGTTATTGAACAGAACATTTTGGGTAAATGCACGCTGTAATTCCGATAGTCTACAAATCCAGTAACAATTTTAATAGGATTTTGACGCGGACCGAACTCACCTTTTAACTGTTGTTGCACAATTTCTGTTATTGAACAGAACATTTTGGGTTAATGCACGCTGTAATTACCATAGACTACAAATACAGCAACAATTATATTAGGATTTTGACGCGGACCGGACTCACCTTTTAACGGTTGGTGCACAATTTTTGTCATTGAACAGAACATTTTGGGTAAATGCACGCTGTAATTGCCATAGACTACAAATCCAATAACAATTATATTAGGATTTTATTGCGGACCGGACTCACCTTTTAACGGTTGTTGCGCAATTTCTGTTATTGAACAGAACATTTTGGGTAAATGCACGCTATAATTGCCATAGACTTCAAATGCAGTAACAATTATATCAGGATTTTAACGCGGACCGGACTCACCTTTTCAAGGCTGGTGCACAATGTCTGTTATTGAACAGAACATTTTGGGTAAATGCACGCTGTAATTCCCATAGACTACAAATCCAGTAACAATTATATTAGGATTTTGACGCGGACCGGACTCAACTTTTAACGGTTGGAACGCAATTTCTGTTATTGAACAGAACATTTTGGGTAAATGCACGCTGTAATTGCCATAGACTACAAATGCAGTAACAATTATATCAGGATTTTGACGCGGACCGGACTCACCTTTTAACGGTTGGTGCACAATTTTTGTCATTGAACAGAACATTTTGGGTAAATGCACGCTGTAATTGCCATAGACTACAAATGCAGTAACAAATATATCAGGATTTTGACGCGGACCTGACTCTCCTTTTAACGGTTGGTGCACAATTTCTGTTATTGAACAGAAATTTCGGATAAATGCACGCTGTAATTGCCATACTCCACAAATCCAGTAAAAATTATATTAGGATTTTGACATGGACCGGACTAACCTTTTAACGGGTGGTGCGCGATTTCTGTTATTGAACAGAAGAATTTAGGAAAATGCACGCTGTAATTGCCATAGACTACAAATCCAGTAACAATTATATTAGGATTTTGACGCGTACCGGAATCAACCTTTAACATTTGGTGCACAATTTCTGTTATTGAACAGAAAATTTTCGGTAAATGCACGCTGTAATTGCCATAGAGTACAAATGCAGTAACAATTATATTAGGATTTTGACGCGGACCGGACTCACCTTTTAACTGTGGGTGCGCGATTTCTGTTATTGAACGGAACATTGTGGGTAAATGCACGCTGTAAATGCCATAGACTAGAAATGCAGTAACAATTATATCAGGATTTTGACGCGGACCGGACTCACCTTTTAACGGTTGGTGCACAATTTCTGTTATAGAACAGAAAATTTTGGGTAAATGCACGCAGTAATTGCAATAGCCTACAAATGCAGTAACAATTATATCAGGATTTTGACGTTCACCGGACTCACCTTTTAACGGTTGGTGCACAATTTCTGTTATAGAACAGAAAATTTTGGGTAAATGCACGCTGTAATTGCCATAGACTACAAATGCAGTAACAATTATATCAGGATTTTGACGCGGACCGGACTCACATTTTAACCGTTGGTGCACAATTTCTGTTATTGAACAGAACATTTTGGGTAAATGCACGCTGTAATTGCCTTAGACTACAAATGCATTAACAATTATATCAGGATTTTGACGCGGACCGGACTCATCTATTAACGGTTGGTGCGCAATTTCTGTTATTGTACAGAACATTTTCGGTAAATGCACGCTGTAATTGCCATAGACTACAAATCTAATAACAATTATATTAGGATTTTTAAGCGGGCCGGACTCACCTTTTAACGGTTGTTGCGCAATATCTGATATTGAACAGAACATTTTGTGTAAATTCACGCTGAAATTGCCATAGACTACAAATGCAGTAACAATTATATTAGAATTTTGAGGCGGACCGGACTCAACTTTTAACGGTTGGTACGCAATTTCTGTTATTGAACAGAACATTTTTGGTAAATGCACGCTGTAATTCCCATAGACTACAAATGCAGTAAAAATTATATCAGGATTTTGATGCGGACCGGACTCACCTTTTAACGGTTGGTGCACAATATTTGTTATTGAGCAGAACATTTTGGGTAAATGCACGCTGTAATTGCCATAGACTACAAATCTAGTAACAATTATATTCGGATTTTGACGCGGACCGGACTCAACTTTTAACGGTGGGTGCGCGATTTCTGTTATTGAACAGAACATTTTGGGTAAATGCACGCTGTAATTGCCATAGACTACAAATGCAGTAACAATTATATCAGGATTTTGACGCGGACCGGACTCACCTTTTAACGGTTGGTGCACAATTTCTGTTATAGAACAGAACATTTTGGTTAAATGCACGCTGTAATTGCCACAGACTACAAATGCAGTAACAATTATATCAGGATTTTGACGCGCTCCGGACTCATTTTTAACGGTTGGTGCACAATTTCTGTTATTGAACAGAACATTTTGGGTAAATGCACGCTGTAATTGCCTTAGACTACAAATGCATTAACAATTATATCAGGATTTTGACGCGGACCGGACTCACCTATTAACGGTTGGTGCGCAATTTCTGTTATTGAACAGAACATTTTCGGTAAATGCACGCTGTAATTGCCATAGACTACAAATCTAATAACAATTATTTTAGGATTTTGACGCGGACCGGACTCACCTTTTAACGGTTGTTGCGCAATATCTGTTATTGAACAGAACATTTTGGGTAAATTCACGCTGAAATTGCCATAGACTACAAATGCAGTAACAATTATATTAGAATTTTGACGCGGACCGGACTCAACTTTTAACGGTTGGTACGCTGTAATTGCCTTAGACTACAAATCCAGTAACAATTATATTAGGATTTTGACGCCTACCGGAATCAACTTTTAAAGGTTGGTGCACAATTTCTGTTATTGAACAGAAAATTTTCGGTAAATGCACGCTGTAATTGCCATAGACAACAAATCCAGTAACAATTATATTAGGATTTTGACGCGGACCGGAATCAACTTTTAAAGGTTGGTGCACAATTTCTGTTATAGAACTGAACATTTTGGGTAAATGCACGCTGTAATTGCCATAGACTACAAATGCAGTAACAATTATATCAGGACTTTTGACGCGGACCGGACTCACCTTTTAACGGTTGGTGCACAATTTCTGTTATTGAACAGAACATTTTGGGTAAATGCACGCTGTAATTGCCATAGACTACAAATGCAGTAACAATTATATCAGGATTTTGACGCGGACCGGACTCACCTTTTAACGGTTGGTGCACAATTTCTGTTATTGAACAGAACATTTTGGGTAAATGCACGCTGTAATTGCCATAGACTACAAATCCAGTAACAATTATATTAGGATTTTGACGCGGACCGGACTCACCTTTTAACGGTTGGTGCACAATTTCTGTTATTGAACAGAACATTTTGGGTAAATGCACGCTGTAATTGCCATAGACTACAAATACAGTAACAATTATATTAGGATTTTGACGCGGACCGGACTCACCTTTTAACGGTTGGTGCACAATTTCTGTTATTGAACAGAACATTTTGGGTAAATGCACGCTGTAATTGCCATAGACTACAAATCCAGTAACAATTATATTAGGATTTTGACGCGGACCGGACTCACCTTTTAACGGTTGGTGCGCAATGTCTGTTATTGAACAGAACATTTTGGGTAAATGCACGCTGTAATTGCCATAGACTACAAATGCAGTAACAATTATATCAGGATTTTGACGCGGACCGGAATCACCTTTTAACGGTTGGTGCAAAATTTCTGTTATTGAACAGAACATTTTGGGTAAATGCACGCTGTAATTGCCATAGACTACAAATCCAGTAACAATTATATTAGGATTTGGACGCGGACCGGACTCACCTTTTAACGGTTGGTGCACAATTTCTGTTATTGAACAGAACATTTTGGGTAAATGCACGCTGTAATTGCCATAGACTACAAATACAGTAACAATTATATTAGGATTTTGACGCGGACCGGACTCACCTTTTAACGGTTGGTGCACAATTTCTGTTATTGAACAGAACATTTTGGGTAAATGCACGCTGTAATTGCCATAGACTACAAATGCAGTAACAATTATATCAGGATTTTGACGCGGACCGGACTCACCTTTTAACGGTTGGTGCACAATTTCTGTTATTGAACAGAACATTTTGGGTAAATGCACGCTGTAATTGCCATAGACTACAAATGCAGTAACAATTATATTAGGATTTTGACGCGGACCGGACTCACCTTTTAACGGTTGGTGCACAATTTCTGTTATTGAACAGAACATTTTGGGTAAATGCACGCTGTAATTGCCATAGACTACAAATGCAGTAACAATTATATTAGGATTTTGACGCGGACCGGACTCACCTTTTAACGGTTGGTGCACAATTTCTGTTATTGAACAGAACATTTTGGGTAAATGCACGCTGTAATTGCCATAGACTACAAATGCAGTAACAATTATATTAGGATTTTGACGCGGACCGGACTCACCTTTTAACGGTTGGTGCACAATTTCTGTTATTGAACAGAACATTTTGGGTAAATGCACGCTGTAATTGCCATAGACTACAAATGCAGTAACAATTATATCAGGATTTTGACGCGGACCGGACTCACCTTTTAACGGTTGGTGCACAATTTCTGTTATTGAACAGAACATTTTGGGTAAATGCACGCTGTAATTGCCATAGACTACAAATGCAGTAACAATTATATCAGGATTTTGACGCGGACCGGACTCACCTTTTAACGGTTGGTGCACAATTTCTGTTATTGAACAGAACATTTTGGGTAAATGCACGCTGTAATTGCCATAGACTACAAATCCAGTAACAATTATATCAGGATTTTGACGCGGACCGGACTCACCTTTTAACGGTTGGTGCACAATTTCTGTTATTGAACAGAACATTTTGGGTAAATGCACGCTGTAATTGCCATAGACTACAAATGCAGTAACAATTATATTAGGATTTTGACGCGGACCGGACTCACCTTTTAACGGTTGGTGCACAATTTCTGTTATTGAACAGAACATTTTGGGTAAATGCACGCTGTAATTGCCATAGACTACAAATGCAGTAACAATTATATTAGGATTTTGACGCGGACCGGACTCACCTTTTAACGGTTGGTGCACAATTTCTGTTATTGAACAGAACATTTTGGGTAAATGCACGCTGTAATTGCCATAGACTACAAATGCAGTAACAATTATATTAGGATTTTGACGCGGACCGGACTCACCTTTTAACGGTTGGTGCACAATTTCTGTTATTGAACAGAACATTTTGGGTAAATGCACGCTGTAATTGCCATAGACTACAAATGCAGTAACAATTATATTAGGATTTTGACGCGGACCGGACTCACCTTTTAACGGTTGGTGCACAATTTCTGTTATTGAACAGAACATTTTGGGTAAATGCACGCTGTAATTGCCATAGACTACAAATGCAGTAACAATTATATTAGGATTTTGACGCGGACCGGACTCACCTTTTAACGGTTGGTGCACAATTTCTGTTATTGAACAGAACATTTTGGGTAAATGCACGCTGTAATTGCCATAGACTACAAATCCAGTAACAATTATATCAGGATTTTGACGCGGACCGGACTCACCTTTTAACGGTTGGTGCACAATTTCTGTTATTGAACAGAACATTTTGGGTAAATGCACGCTGTAATTGCCATAGACTACAAATCCAGTAACAATTATATTAGGATTTTGACGCGGACCGGACTCACCTTTTAACGGTTGGTGCACAATTTCTGTTATTGAACAGAACATTTTGGGTAAATGCACGCTGTAATTGCCATAGACTACAAATGCAGTAACAATTATATCAGGATTTTGACGCGGACCGGACTCACCTTTTAACGGTTGGTGCACAATTTCTGTTATTGAACAGAACATTTTGGGTAAATGCACGCTGTAATTGCCATAGACTACAAATGCAGTAACAATTATATCAGGATTTTGACGCGGACCGGACTCACCTTTTAACGGTTGGTGCACAATTTCTGTTATTGAACAGAACATTTTGGGTAAATGCACGCTGTAATTGCCATAGACTACAAATGCAGTAACAATTATATCAGGATTTTGACGCGGACCGGACTCACCTTTTAACGGTTGGTGCACAATTTCTGTTATTGAACAGAACATTTTGGGTAAATGCACGCTGTAATTGCCATAGACTACAAATCCAGTAACAATTATATTAGGATTTTGACGCGGACCGGACTCACCTTTTAACGGTTGGTGCACAATTTCTGTTATTGAACAGAACATTTTGGGTAAATGCACGCTGTAATTGCCATAGACTACAAATGCAGTAACAATTATATCAGGATTTTGACGCGGACCGGACTCACCTTTTAACGGTTGGTGCACAATTTCTGTTATTGAACAGAACATTTTGGGTAAATGCACGCTGTAATTGCCATAGACTACAAATGCAGTAACAATTATATCAGGATTTTGACGCGGACCGGACTCACCTTTTAACGGTTGGTGCACAATTTCTGTTATTGAACAGAACATTTTGGGTAAATGCACGCTGTAATTGCCATAGACTACAAATGCAGTAACAATTATATCAGGATTTTGACGCGGACCGGACTCACCTTTTAACGGTTGGTGCACAATTTCTGTTATTGAACAGAACATTTTGGGTAAATGCACGCTGTAATTGCCATAGACTACAAATGCAGTAACAATTATAT
>JAQBSW010014331.1:0-11875 GCA_029291075.1 Eudiplozoon nipponicum
ACGATCCGTATTCTCACCTCGCGGACATTGCCTACGTTATTGATATAGCTCCCAAGATATGTAAACCTGTCGACTATGTCTAGATCTTCATTCTGCAGTCGCAATGTGAGGGTGAGTGGTGGGTGATCCTGTAGAAGTATCTTATATTTAGAGGACGCAAATTTCACACCGAAAGACGTAACAACGTCTGTTAATCTATTCTAGGTGGCTTGGGAAGCATCCTGATGGTCGAATAATAGTACGATATCGTCCGCATAGTCATGATCGACTAGTTTATCGCCCAGGAGAACTTCAACTCCAGCATCCTGAATGTGTAGGAGAGTGTGGTTCATAATAGCATCGATTACAAAATTAAACAAAAATGGGGAAAGTGGACAACCTTGACGAACACCACTGCTGGTTGTAAAGTTATGCGTTAATTCGTTGTAGACCTTAACGCGACCAGAAGTATTTGTGTAGAGAGCTCGTATAATATTAACAAATTTTGTGGGCACACCGCTTTTCGACAAGATATGGAATAAAACATTGCGATCCACCGAATCAAATGCACCCTTGAAGTCTAGAAAGACGGCTATTGTGGGACGGTGATATAAATGTCTCTGTTCGAGAACTTGCCTTAACGTAAAAATATTATCTATACAACCTCGTCCTGCGCGGAATCCGGCCTGTTCTTCTCTTGTATGTGATTCACGTGAAGCGCTAAGACGACGTAGGATAATCGAAGCAAATAACCTTGATACGACCGGAGTCAAACTTATACCACGATGGTTATCGCACGAATTACGATTGCCTTTTTTGAAGATGGGAATGATGGTCGACTCATTCCAATCAAGTGGTACGGTTGCCTCATTCCATATAATATGAAAAAGTTTGATCAACGCTCCTGAAATGATATCGCCAACTTCCTTAAACAATCCTGGAAGCAAATCATCGGGGCCTGCGGCTTTGCGGCGTTTAAGAGATAGGATTGCATCGCGTACTGCTATATCCATCGTACCGGATATTGTTCATTTTTTATCGCCATAGGCAGCTGTATAATTATGAGTATTCATCATAATTATACATGTGCGACAAAAGAATAAACGTCAGTATATTCCTAGTTTTGGCATGGCTCACTGATTATTCGGAATGTTGGTTTAATGTCTTGTTCGATAAGTTTTTGCCATGGTGTTTCATTATGCGATGCCTCCTGAATTCTTCTACTAATCGGGGTGTGGAGTAGGATTGGAAAAATGGTGGTGAGAAACAATCTGAGACGCACGTAAGGCCAGCTTATATTTGTGACAAAGCCAGTCACAGTAATGTACAGTGTGCATCCTATGTAGCAGATAATGAGTTTGAAAAATATAACTTAAGTGTACTGTATTCAATAACTTATACCTAATGCATATTTAACTTTTTTCACGTGTGTATAATAAAGGTGCACCAACAGTCAGTCTCTTCGTCTGCTATTCATCATCCAATGCTTCATAGTCATAACCAACAGGTTCATAATACGACCACAGCGGCATCACAACCAACAGTCATGGCGCCCCCAATATCACATCAAACACAATCACTCGTTTCTACACAGAATATTCATCACCAACAAAACCAGCATCATACTGGAGCCCACCATCATCAACAACTCAACTCGCAACAACAGCAAAATTTACAGCAGACACATATTCAGCATCAACAACAGACAAGTCAGCGCTATGTTGGACATCACGCGCAAGCTCAAGTAAGTCAGGGTGAAATATACATGTATGCTTACAAATTTACGCTATTAAAAACGAGTGTATTACTACACCTACATAAGTGGATATCAGACTCCAGCTTAGCGTCTTGCCATATGACTGAAAAGTTTGCTTTTCTATGGATCACTTTTAACCAACAACGGCGAGATAAGGCTCTTCATGCGTGTTCTTGTGCTTCTGCATGTTAAATCCGAAAATGCTGGTAGTTTTCAGTTACATCGGCTTGAATGAAGAAAATTGTATCCCTTTAATATCACTAGGGCTTTAATTATGCTGCCTGTCGAAGGTTAACCGGATTATGTACACGGACCAAAATTCAATTTTATCGAGCTTTTGGTATTATATTGTTTACGGTTTTTCATTACTTTGCAAATCTTATATGCATAATGCATATTTTGTTATAAGTTTGCTTTGTTTCGTTGCAATAATGCCTTCGGTTCCAAACTAGCTACTTTTGCCCGTTTGCGCACATTTTTCTATTTTGAATATTTTACTTTATCAGCCCAAGATGTAATAGAATTTCAATTATTTATAGTACTTCTTCATAGCAGAATTGTCAGCTATTATATTCGACGATTTATATACATTGAGAACACTGTTAGTTTAGTGAAAGCCCATTAGTGTAAATCTTCCTAAGGTGTTAACTAGCTGAAAATAGCTGTGATGAAGGCATTGGTTTCTCAAATCTATCCCTTATCCATAATCACAAGTGGCATCTTGCCACAAGTCGTATCGACCGGACCCGTCCAGATGGTGATATTTCATCGTACTCATTTTGACCACATTCCGGTAACTATACGTTAGTTTTATTGTGTCTAAGCTGCTTGATCGTCTCAGTTAGTGGATTTGGCTAGTTTTATTACTATCAGAATTAAATTAAATTTTCGCTCTTTATGGTCACACGTATTATGTGCGAATATCCACATACTGAAAACAAATATAGTAAGACCACCAGTAGCTGTAGACAATAGTATATTAAATAGCATCTAGAGCGCTAAAATAGGAAAATCTTAAGTGGGCTTCGACCTGTTTTACGATGCTAATTCATGAGAACTTTTGTTACTATATCTACCAACACAAAATGTTCAAAACGCAGCATATACTGCGAAACGAAGCAGAGATCCCGCCCTGGTTTATAAGGTTTGAAAGAAATTTGCTGTCAGCCCTGCTGCGGATAATGGAAAACGCTGACTGATGTTGTTAAGTTGAAAACAGCGTCGTAGTATAGAAGATTATAAGATTTTTGTGCTCGGATCAGATGTATTGACTGTGGTCATTCTGCCCAGGTCTACGGGCGCTATAATTATCTCAAGCTCAACTTGTCAATCACTTCTAAAAACTACGTAGTCAACATATTATCAGCCATATGGTTAGCGATTAAGTGACCCCCCAAAATTGTTACGGGATGATCATCGAAACTCTTACGTTTGACGCCGTGGTAGATTTACGTTTTAGGACTTTGGCCTTAGCCTTTTCGTCGAATTTACAATTTCATCTTTCTATCAAGATGACAATTTTATTTTAAGTAAACAAAAGGGTAATTGTGTGTTTCGACAATTTTTACGTCTATGCATGGGAAAACGCAGAACGCCAACTTTACTTCAAACCTAAGCGGTGTCAATCGGCATCAGCAGGCTGTAGTGAACAGTAGTCTGGCCAACGCTGCTGTCAACCATCTTCATCAAGCGGCAGCCGCAGTTGCTGCGGCCGCATCTGGCGGTGTTAATGGGATCAACAACGGGATTGGGAACAGTACTGCGGCAGCAGCAGCGCTGGCTGCTAATTTGTCTAATCTGTCGCGACCGTCTTCCTCATCCAGTCTGTCCTCAGTTGTTGCTGCGGCTGCTGCTACAAATGTAGCAAATCGGCTTCAGCATCAACAATCAAACTCTCTACCAGGTTAGTTAATATGTACGCAATTCTAGATGCACAAACGCATACCGTAGTTCATTTATATAGAAAAAGCTAGGCCTCTGTTTGCTTTGTAAATTTAACTATGCTGTTTCAGTAGATTCAACGGGGGTCGTCAGTTGCTGCTACCAATTCCTAGTACTTGGAATGTAAAGAATTTTTCTTTGGTTCCGAGAAGATTTTTTCGCGTTCGCTTTCCCGCCTGATGACATTTTCGTGTTATTTTGTTAGTAAAGTTTTGAAGAATGCTATAAAGAGAACGGAGTGAGTGATTTTCTTATTTACCAAGCAAATAGCATTTATATTGCATTTTTAGATGCTTTTCGTTAAACGAAGTATGTAACGCTCGACATGGATCTCTTATTTAGATTATTTTTGACAGAATTACTTGAAGCGATGTTTGTGGACTTTAAGTAAGCATAAGAAATCTCTTTCCACTATTACTTTGTTTATTTTTCCATTAAAATTATGACGATTGAGTAAGCATGTTTCTTTCTGTATTCCCTGTCCAAGTGAGCATGTCGATAAATGGGCTTAAATATATTTAACTTTTACATTTTACATTGCTGATTTACTGCCAATATCGCATTTTCTCGGTAATTACTTGTATGAGCGATTCCTTTTTGCTATTTTATCGAATAACTAAGTAAACCAGATAAATGCTGTTTTGAATAGGGTGCGTTTGTTCCAATCAGCAGCAGACTGTAGTTATTAATATATCTGGATTTAAAACTTGTGCATCACTGTCGTATAATCATAAAACAACTGTGTTGGCTGTAAAATTTCATTCGCCAATTTATTAACTGCTAGATAATTTGGATCCAAAGTGTTTCTTCTCTTAGATTGACTGCCACTCAAAGCTACCTAGAACCATCTTCCTGAAGCAACTGGCGGCGCAGTGCCATAGCCGAACGTCCCTTCGGCATTCAAATCTTGCTCTCTGTGCTTGGTATACTTGCTTTTTATTCTACTAGTTGACTTCACATCCAAATAGAATTGAAAGTTTCACATAATAATTTGAATTTATAAATTCAAGTTGAAATATTAGTTGTTCTTTGTATAAAGGACAGACTATTTAAATCTTCAACACGGTGGGTTTTCAGAATAGGCTATGATAATATGGCAGATTTAAACAGGCTTCTCAAATGAATTCTATATTTTACTGATCTCGCAATGGATTTTTACCCGTTAACCTCTATTGTTTGCTGATGATATGGTGCTTCAATTTTAAATTGATGATATCATGAAGAAAATTATCTGGCGACTAGACTGTTAGTCTGGAGCTTCTGTTCTGCCACTATCCACCGGGGTTTTCTCAGTTGCTTAGCTAGTCAGATGTTTTATTGCTCTTGTCGAACAATGCCAAAACCAACGCTCATGTGTAGCGCTTCCTGGAATTCATGGCAAAAGCCTAAACCAAACTGAGCGAATTAGTCGATTGACAGCTTTTCAGTCGCTGGCCGTTATTTTTCGTCATCTTTCAATACCCTATAGCATGAAAGAGGATCGACATTCTACTTAGTTTTGTCTCTAGACTTGATGCAGCTGCTGTTGCACGGCTAATAGTTTAAAAAAATAGCTGTAGAAGCAGCCAAGAAAAACGAATTCGCTTAAAACTGTGGTAGGATGGCGTTCCGTGCAGTCCTAATCTCCGGATGTAAATTGGCCATAACAACCGTCTTTGTTTTTTGAATTTAAGATTGTGTATAATGAAGGATTATTTATAAAATTGATATACATTTAATGGATGCTCAGACTTTCCGATTGCTAAAGAGGCGAATTCAAAAGCATTTGAGTATAAAAACAGCTGGCAATACCGTTAATAATTTCCAATAGTCAGACTCGTCGCTCAGAAAATATTATACAATAGGTGAAATGCCGGATGTTCGAAGTAGGAAATGTGAAAAACTGCAATGTCAAACTGTCAGTTGCAATTCTCCTTATGCAGTTACATATACCATAGAAAGATGCATTTGAACTGACAAATTGGTAAATGACTTGTTGTTATTTGCTTCTGTATGATGTGTATAAACGATCTAATTTGTTTCCATTCGCATTTCATTTTATGATATATATAAAGATCTAGATACATCAGTCAAGTTCATATATGGTGAAATATTGTTTTTCACAATGTTGTATGTGATTTTTTGATAATAAAACTGCGCTTCAGTATGTTTAATATTTATTAATTTCAATTTTAAGGTGAATGCGTTCTGATGCCTGCTGGTTGTGTGGCCGGAAATTTTTATTGCCACTTACCAGATAGGCGTAAGGCAAAAAGAGCAGATCGTACTAATCACAGATCTGAGCCACCCGACGATCAAAGTAAACAATGGAATACTCATAAAATTTGCTATTTATAACACTCTAAGGTTGGACGATATAGTTCTTTTCACTTTATAAACATAAGTATGATTAGTATTTTTTGGCTTTTAGGTTGGTTGAACTGAGCTATCTATGCTAATACATTGCGGCTTCCAATAAGTAAATTATATTATATTATATAAATGTTTAATTCAGTACCATTTCACCAGGTAGGCTGGTGTCGGTTCGCTAATGAGAAATTGTGGGCGGTTAGTTGGAAATTTAGGTCTTCGTAAATGCAATATAAGCTCCACCTAAAGAAAAAAGCGAAAACTATTAGTATATAACTGAAAATTGTGGATAAAGTGCGGCTGGATGGCTCAGTGTTTAGAACAAATTCTGAAGCATACGTGCCCAGCTTCGAGTCCTATCCGCGGCAAACACTGGACGAAACCGGTATATTGGAAGAATTGCCTTTTCTACATTATAAAATACTTAGTTTATACTGACAAATGTATGTATATAATGGGACTGGTTTTCACGTCACGATCGGAATCCTTATTTAAATTATTGCTTCTGGTAATGTTGGTATCGTTCATGATGGATGCAATAGATGGATTGGGCTGGAGCATCCTATTTTTTCTAAGAGAACTGGTTTATTCTTTTTGTATCGGCGTGGTTCATAATAATTTTGTTAAAAGTCCTTTTTCTCTATTTATTCAATTCGCAATAAATATTAGTATTAGAGATATTGTTGCACATCGCACACATCGATTTTTCTCAAAATGATCTGGTGTTACTTTAAGGTAAAACGTTAACTCGGATTTCAAAAAAACATTAAAACAAAATAAATACGATAGTACTCTTATCAATATAGAAATATTTTTCAATGAATTAATTTCGAAACCAACTTTGTACTTTACTGTGTTAATTGGCATGTTCTGGTTGAGCTTCCACGGGAAATTTTTTTGCCTTCAGTCGAGAAAGACATCACAACTGGGATATGCACAATTTAATGTGTTATAGACGTCATATTAATCAATGCAATCAAACAGTTTGGTTTTGAGAATTGTTAATTAAGCTTCATGATGCATTTATCTAGAGCGGTAGTTACGAGCCACCCAGTCCTATACGACGCTCATCTATATTTCATTACCATTGAGTCTTATTTTGTAACGTCGATTGCGTTGGTTTTGGCACATTTTTCTCGATAGGCCACCGAGGTAGTTTAGGTGGATGTCTGGAATCGCTGCAGTTGTCTGGATACTATTTTTCGAGATATCCGTCACTTTACAATTCTGCTCTGCATCTTTGCTAACCATGCGGCACTTGAATGAGCGAATGTCTCTGGGCGTCTAGCGGCATACAGAATTCAGTGTGGGAGGCCTGATTGATACGGACGTATTGGCATAGGCTCCTTCGGAATTCCATCGTGTGAGATCTCGATCTCTGTTAATGTATGTATTATCGTATGTATGCATGACGTATTTGTGCTTGTATGCATATACATACGTATGCATGGATGTGTGTCTGTAAAGTGGAACCTTTAACGTTTCATTTTGAACAATTTTTTTTAAGCTGGGCCTTAATGTTTTATAGATACTAACTTTTACAAATATGTATGAAATATTTTGCTTTTTTGAGTTTAGTCCAAATTAATTCCATTTATTGAAATAATTGTTTTTTTAATTATTTAGAATATTTTATCTTATTTGAGGATTTCGTTTTGTTCGCATGTTAATCGGCCTGTTTGTTTCTTTCTTTAACAGTTTCTGGGTTTACACCACAGCAACAGCAGCTATTGGCTCAACAGTTACAAGCTGCAGCTGCTCAGCAACAAGCCCAACAGGTTAGTTATTCGTGTGGTATACCTGTAAACTGCCTGATTATTCCAGTGTTCCTATATACATGTATATTTTGTATAATGGTATTTCCTCTGAATATTACACAGTATATTTATTCGAAAGAGAAAAGACATTTGGTAAAAACAAAAAGTATAATTGTCGGTTTATTTAGAGAATACTCAACTACAAATGGAATTCATTTATAAAAATTGTGGGTTTTTATTCGATTAAGGGGATGAGAAGTAGCCTGATTTTAAGTTTTACACCTGTTTCTTTTGGTTATTTAATGCGAGTTTATTTGTCAGTGTTTGTTCGTACAAAATCTATTATTATATTGCATTGTGATGTTTTAGATTTGGATATTCTTGTATTGATGGTTTGAGTTTTGATGTTCGCTTTTTGGCTATTGCGCGTACGAATGTTTTCCCCGTATGTTGTATTTCATATCGCTTTGTGTGTGAGTTTTGCTTGGTTATACTGGTAAAAGCACAGGCTAACAGATTTCAGTCTTGATCGCTCATATTTTTATAAAAATGTCTATCACTGTTGATGATAATAGTGATGTCGTGTGCGCTGCTGTTTTTATTTCGCCTTTTGACAATTCAATCAAATGTTTGCTGACAGTGGCTTGTTGGGTATTCTGGCTCGTCTGGATGGGAGCGAATTCAATGATTATAATGAAATTACAAACGTTGATGAGAATCACAGCTTAAAATAGAGTAAAATACCTTACAAGAGATCTGAACATCTTTCCTATTCAATACAAATATTCTACTTATCCGAATGCATTTATTTGCAGTTATTCAAAGGCTACCTTGTCGATACATCATAATGAATAACTCTACTGCGGAGCAAAGTTCTCCTTAATTAAAAGAAATCTAAGCAAATGCGACATTATTGACATCCGGAACCATTCAACACATGAGGAATAAAGCAAAATAACTAGCGCACTGTAACATTACAGAGAGAATTTCAAAGGCAGCCAAATGGTGAAGAAGAAACACAGATCAGAAGTTGTTATATTTGAAGCCGATGCTTATAGTGTGTCCATTAATGAGATCAATTATAAATTTAAATCCAATCCAAACAGGCAGAAAGATTTCTCAACAAATGAACGTTATTTTGATTAGGATAAGATAACTCGTTTTATCTTCAATGGATGATTCCGAAAGAGGTCAGGAGTCTTATAAGAAATTAAAAATGCCAAACCAATCGGAACAGAACTAGCAAGACTGCGGCAAACCCAAATCTTTAGAAGCTACTCCGATACAGCTCCTTATTTCAATTATCAACGCACCGCTACGTGAGCCAGCTAAGTTTATCTGCAAACTACTTCAACCGGTGCGAATTGTTATAAACACGAAAATCATCACACTCTCCCGAGCTAGCAGATGAACTGAAGGGAAAACATTTAAGAAGACAAAATGACTTCATTTGACTTTTCAGCCTTATTTACTAATATTTTACTGTAAAAATGACGATTTTTTTGTATGATCTAAAAAGAGTAAGTTTGAAGATTTTTCAATAGACACTAGTAATCTCAAGAATCTCATATTAGTGATTACAAAAAACGTGCTATTTACTCGTGTAAGTAAATATTTCCGACAGTTAAATGATGTAACTATAGGAAGCTGCATTTGACCTCGTCTCGTAGATGCCCATTGCATACTTCACAAAAAGTATGCTGGCGTTCCACTAATGTTCATCCCAGATGCAGAAGACCTAAATTCATGAAGCAAGGCTATGAAGCCGATACATATTTTAAATGATCTCTCTCTCTCTCTCTCTTCTTGGCAATACGACTCACTCGAGAACCAAATGGTGATTTGACACTAACTTTATATAGAATATTTAATTTCAACGGACAATATATTCATTGCAATAATTGTGTGCCAAACTATAAGCAAAGAAACCTAATTAACAACCTAACAAAGAGAACCGGGAAGATCAATCATGAACAAACAATAGGCAACGAATAGGCTACCTAAGGAAACTTTTAGTTACGAACAACTTTCTGGAACGGGTTATGGCTGTCAACATCAGACTGTTTCGGATTCGCACTACCGAGTGTACCATCAAAAATATTATTTAGTGGCGACCTGCTGTCCTCAATAATTGCACGTCCGTTAAATCAAAACACGAAGGTAAATTTTCTCAGTGTGAAAGTTAGCATCACATGTAGCACACAGAGTGTCATGAGGGTGGATGCCAAAGATCAATTGCGAACTCGACATTGCCTACTTGTTTTCATGTTTGTACTGTATATTTCACTCTCAAAGAGCAATGGATTAACAGTATACAGCAGCATTTACGACAGATATTGATTAAAATGCCTGACACAGTTAGGAAACTCAGGTGTCCAAGCCTATATTTGGAACATGACACCCAGCCAATTTAATGAATTTCTCAGTTATACACAAAGCAATGTCCGGAAAATTGTATTATATATATGAAGCCTTTTAAATATAACGACATTAACATGGGTGCCTGCGTTAGTCTCCATCCCCGAAAGTGTTTATATCAACAGTGTGGAACAGTAATCTAGAACGACCATCAGAGTTAGAAATACCGCAAAGGCGAACGCCACGAGGATTTTATTGCGAGCTAATTTAGGGATGGTGATGATATAATTTCTCGAGCATTGACTAAACTGTTCTATACTATATGGAATTAGGTGATTGTGCCGTTTTCTTGGAGTAAGTCGACCATCACTCCTATCATAATTCGCGTGATAACCATCGTGTTATAGTCTTGACTTCAGTCATAGAAATAGGTTTTGTGACCAATAACGCACAAGGTTCCTATATAGGGCTGGCATGATTTCAACAGAAAGTCCTCGCAGAAGCACCCGTATTAGGATAGAAGCCTACTTCGAGCCGCAGAATTGAACATAAAATAATAAATATTAGTAAATTTGTTTTACTATATCGATGCCCTTTATCCGAGCAAAATCCTATACACAATTGATTAAAAAAGCATGTGTGTGAAGTTTAAAAATGGCTTCTGGTGTCTTGTAAACGTTAATTAAAGGACAGACTGCACAAATGAACAATTTGACTGCAGAATTAGGTATAATTAAGTCTTAATTGGATGATACATTAATAATAAGTTCTGATGGAATCCGCTTAAACGACCCAAACCTATATAGGTAGACACAATAATGGCGACCGCGCCCAAGAGGAATTGGAAAGAAATATGCCAGCGTTTTTAGCCCAATCGGCGTTTTTTTTCGACCGTCATCGGAATTTAAGGCAATGCTTGCACCTTTAGATGTGGAATGGCCACAGTTGTGGTTCGAAACATTTAACATCAATTCGAGCACAAGAGTTTTACATTAGAAGCACCTATTGTGCGCGTGGCTGTCCAGGAATTTGATGACCGGACAGAAGCAGCCCAATTGGAATTGCCGGTCGACCTCATGTAAGAAAAGTACAAAAGACGAGTGTTAGATCACTTCCGAGCCAGGCCTCAGGAGGTGTTTTCGGAATTTTTCTCTTTACTACTTTACTGCGGCTGGCTCCTTTTAGAGGATAAGCCGGCTCCATTGATATCCCGGATTAAACCTCTCCATGCCGGGCGGTTGGCAGCCATTTCGGAACATAAAGAGGGCCAATGACGCTCCCAGTGACGCGGACCATAAACATTGCGTAAACCTAGGAGTTCCATGTCCGATTTGATTGTTGCAAGCCATGTCTTCCGTTGTCCACCTCGGCGGCGGCGCCAGTTTGCACATTGACCTGGGTTCATCACCTGCCGTACCATTTCGTCTTCGGGTTTGCGTAGTACGTGCCCGAACCATTGAAGTCGACGATGTTGGATCCAGACGGATAGTTGCATGATGTCACCGCATTGGTGACGAACAGATGCGTTCGACACTCGGTCCATCCATTTTGTCTTTGTGATGTACCTAAGGCACCAATGGTCGAATACTTTGAGCTTTTTGGAGTCCTCAGAACGTAATGGCCAAGTCTCACAGCCATACAGTAGCACAGGGCGAACAGTAGCCTGGTAGACTCGGATTTTCGTTTTGAGGCTGATTTCACTTCTTCTCCAAAGTGAGTTCTTCAATTGTAAGAA
>JAQBSW010014332.1:0-11875 GCA_029291075.1 Eudiplozoon nipponicum
TAAACGAATCCCTGTAGATAGTCGAATTTGTGCGGAAGTTTAAATACATCTACTAAAATCAACGCAAAAAGTCGTAATCATCATTGCCTTTTTGTTGTATCTGCATATGCTCCGAATTAAGCTCCTTACTAAGTACAGGAAGAAGTTCAGATATAGTCTTGGTTTTGGGTGACATGAATGCTCAAGTTGGGCACTTAAGTAACGCAGAATTTCATTTAGGTAGAAGATACAGTTTAAGCTCGACGCGCAACCATAATGGTGAACGGCTTTTGGATAGCTGCGCGGAACAACGATTATATTTATGTAGTATAAAATTCAAACTTAGTACAACAGCGCAGAACAACGACTATATTTATGTAGTATAAAATTCAAACTTCATACAACTAAATAAATAATGAAATGTAAGCCGTCACGCCACATGGCGTCCTCCAGATCCCGAAAAAAGATGGACTCAAATATCATCATCATCATTTCCAGCCACACAAAAGTCAAGTGACTAATGTTTCACTGCCATATAACCATAAGGAGTGAAAAAAAAGTATATAAGTGAATTTAGATAAATTATTATTGAGATTTACGAGAGAGGGAGAGGGGTAGAGAGAGAAGGAAAACCTTGCTACTATGAGTAAATTTATCAGGATAACTCACAGAAATGAGGCAAACTAAACCTCTCCACAACACCATTATGGCCAAGTTAGCATTCGGGCAAGGCGACATCAGCAACACAGCTTCCTTGCGGATTTCACCGTATCACGTCATAAACAAACCGAACCTCGCAGCTAACTTTGCCCTACTAAGAAAAGAAAGTTACGAAGATGATTCTACTATACATCTGCAACAAGATCGCCACTGAGCTCGATTCGCTGCCATATCGCTAAGGGTTTCTAACCAAGAACTGTGATGTGCACGAGGACCCCATCCCGGCAGACGAGTGGATCCTATACTACCCAGTTTACTTTTACTTTACTTTACTGCGGCTGACTCCTTTTGGAGGATAAGCCGGCTCCATATTCATGGAGTTTCTTGGGAATTTGGTACAAGTGGTGTCCCCTCACCACTCGGTGATCAGTTTGGATGTAAGTAACTTTAATTGTTTCTGCCATGTCCAAAATCTGCCCACCTTGTTTCTTACGCCAATTTGGTGCTGGATGAGAGAACAGAGCTCTATTGGGCAATCGGAATGAGGGCATACGCAAAACGTGACCGAGCCAACGAAGTTGATGGAGTCTTATTTGCTTTTCTAAAGACGAGCACTTATTGTCAGATCCAAAAATACGTCTACGGATGTCAACGTTAGTTATTCGTTGTTGGTAACCAACATGTGCTATACTTCTCAAACAACGATGATCGAATGCCTGTAAGCGTCTCAGATCATCAACTCTAAGAGGCCAAGTTTCACTAGCGTATAGTAAGACTGCGCGTACAGATGCATTGTAAACACGACCTTTAAGGCAAAGTGAAATATTCGCGTTTCTCCATAAATGACGAAGGTTCGAGTAAGCTACTCTAGCTTTCGCGATCCGTATTCTCACCTCGTCGGACATATTGCCTACGTTATTGATAGAGCTCCCAAGATATGTAAACCTGTCGACTATGTCAAGATCTTCATTCTGCAGTCGCAACGTTGGAGTGAGTGGTTGGTGATCCTGTAACAGTATCTTACATTTAGAGGGTGCGAATTTCATACCGAAAGACGGAACAACGTTTGCTAATCTATTTAAGGTGGTCTGGGCAGCATGCTGATTGTCGAATAATAGTACGATATCGTCCGCATAGTCAAGATCGACTCAAATAGATCATGTAGAAATTATTTATATATAAAGGGGATGCATCCAGGATTCTCATTCTACTTGGAACACTTATGTCAATTCGGAACATGCACTTATCCTTTGTAGATTTGCGCAAAAATTTCCCGGGAAAATAAATAAGAATAAACCCCAAATAGATGTAAGCAAATTTGAACAACCGTCCTTCTGAAAATATTCTAGAGTCAAAGTTAACTGGTCTTGATGGCGAAAACTCGAATTTACTTTGGACCAAGTTAAGTTCCATTATGCATAATGCAGATGCTACTTTATATGGTATTGCAGGCACCTGTAGAAATAATCATTTGTCCTCTATAAACTCTATGAAGATACTCTGAACAAGGCGCCAATTTACACCTGACACGACTCATAATAATACTCGTTGCAATATAAGATGCAAAATTAATCGCAGTTCAATTCTATCAGACCAGAAAGGCTAGAGAAATGGAAGAAGCGTTCGCGTCATGAAAAAGTTGCGGTTATTTAAAACTTATTCGCGCAATAGGTCCAAGAAAATTAAAAGTTAGAGAAACTATAAATGAAGTAACAAGTATCTAATAACCGATAATAAAAAGTCGTCTTGATAGGTGGGCTGAACACTTCAAAGGTCAATTAAACAATCATTGGTTGCACGAGCTGTGTTAACAATTCTTTAAAAGATGGCTCCAGTCGTGTCTAAGTTATTTAGTTCGATTATTCAACGTCGTTTTAGCGCTTCACGTGAATCACGCACTAGATAAAAACAGGCCGGATTGCGCTCAAGACGAGGTTCTAACGATAATATTTTTAAGTTAAGGAAAATTCTTAAACAGCGAAATCTATATCACCGCCAGACAATAACCGTCGTTCTAGACTTCAATAGTGCATTTGACTAATTTGATCGCAATATTTTATTCCATATTCTGTCGCAAATTGATATGACAACAAAATTTGTTAATATTATACGCGCTCTCTTACACAAACACTTCTGGTCGCGTTAAGGTCTACAACGAATTAACACACAGCTTTACAATCAGCAAAGGTGTTCGTCAAGGCTATCCACTTTCCCTCCTTTTGTTTAATCGTGTAATCGCAACTATTATGAACAACACTCTTTCACGCGTTCCAAGTGCAGATGTTGAAGTTCTCGCTGGGCGGTATATTATGCAGACAATATCGTACTATTACTCGACAATCAGGATTCTACTCAGGCCACCTTGAATAGATCAGCAAACGTTGTTCCGCCTCTCGGTATGAAATTCGCACATTCTAATTGTAAGATACTTTTACAGGATCACCCACCACTGACCCCAATTCTGCGACTCGAGAATGAAGATTTAGACATAGTTGACAGGTTTACGTACCTTGGGAGCACTATGAATAACTCATGAAATATGTCTGACGAGGTGAGTACGAGAATCGCGGAAGCTGGACTAGCTTTCTCGTACCTTCGCTATTTATGTAAAAATTATGCCTTAAAGGTCGGGTTCATAATGCATTCTTACGCGCAGTTTTATTATACGCTTCTGAGACCTGGCCCCTTAGAGTTGATTTGAGACGCTTATAGGAATTCGGATGAATTGCCTTTTCTACACTATTTAATTCTTAGTTTATACTTACATATGCAAATAATGAATGGGTCAAGTGCTTATATCAAGATCACAACCTTGATTACAATAATTCGGCCATCGTTGTTTGAGAAGCATAGAACATGTTGGTTACCAACGATCAATAACCAACGTTGACATATGTAGACGTATTTTTGGATCCTCCAAAAAGTGCTTCTTGTTAGAAAAACAAAAAAAGGTACAATAAACTTCGTTTCATTGGTCACGTTTTGCGTATGTCTTAAATATGATTGCTCAGTATAGCTCTGGTCTTTCATCCAGCACCAGATTTAAGTAAGAAATTAGGTGGAAAGATTATGATGTGGCAGAAACTGTTTAAGTCACTCACATCCACGTGTGCATCATAGCTTATGGTTAGAATCCCTGTGCGATATGGTATCAGGTCGAGCTCAGTGGCGATCTTGTTGCAGATTTATAGTAAATCATCTTCGTAATCTTCTTTTTTTGGTAGGGCAGAGCTAGCTGTGGGTTTTGGCTTTGTTTATGACGTGATACAGCGAACCCCGCAAGGAAGCTGTATTGCTGATGTTGCCTTGTGTAAAAGCTGACTTGTGTAGAGGTTTTGTTTGCCACATTTATGTGTGTTATCTCTCTCTCTCTCAGTGATATCCGTGTGCAGTCACGAACAGTGACTCTTTACAGCTTTCGCCACATATACATAGTGAATAAAATTAAAAACAATCAATGATTTCTTGGGTAGTGGTAACAATTATTTAAATCAAGTTTGCGAGCTAAAATTAAGCAACAATCCAATTTTATTAAACCAGTCGTCGAAAAACATAGCCTGGTGCCTCCCATCGGTTTAATATAAGTTAACCTTAGTTGGACGGCATGAAGCATTAACCAAGAGCGAGAATCCCGATCAGAATATTTGTGGCCAGTCTTCGTTAGGATATTCTCCTCACATCTCGTCGAGATGTAATGTCTCGGAAGGCAGCTTAAGCATCTAGCTCTCTCAGTTACGCAGGTAAATCTGGTGAGAGCATAGACCCAGAGAAGAGCTAAGTAAGTCGTGTATGGACTGATACTATTATTAGTAATATTTCATTATACAAAGGACCATATAACCATTCCACCCATGATGCACTAACATAGATCTGTGTATTGGACATCTAGATCACCATTTTTGCATAGTTCTCGTCTGTACTTACCTTTGTGTGTTTATGAATTAACGACCGATATCGCGAACAACATCGCGCATCAAATACATACATATTAAAATAACGAATCATTTTATTGAGAAGACTAGACACTTTCGATTCTTGAACCAAATCAAATTTGGTGTCTCATTATCACGGAGGAAATGTGTAATTTAAACTGAAAATGTGTTTGTTCAGCCGACGAAAAAGAAAGGAAAACCTGAAGATTAGAAAAACTTACACTTTAAACGCATTTTCGCGGTATACGTCATACGATCGTCTGCTGACTTCATCCTGTCCGCATCGATGTCTGACCAAAGTACATAATATGATAGCTAGATGGTTTCATATTAAAAAAAAATTTTAAAAAAACATTAAGCGATGCAATAAACTATTGTAAAAAGAAAAAACATTAAATGCATTATATAATATAATCGCAAATCTATAAAAATAAAAAACTTATGTCATTGATAACTTTAACAATATAGTTACTGGTATTTATGCCTTCCAAAAATATGACCAAAGGAGCCCAGTTAACCTGAAAATAGGCGAGACCAGCCATAGAAATTACCTTTTTGATAAAGGTACATATTATGATAAAAACAAATGCAAAATTCGGTCAAACTACGGTGAAAAATAAGAACACTCAACTTATTCATCTTCATTAAATCAACTTTGTCAAATTAAGATAAACACGAACATGTGCAAAACATAGCAAAACTACGGTAATACGCACGTACTGCCGCGTTGCTCTCACATCTAGTAGTCAAGCAAACATTGCTCTTGACTGGAAATACTGAGTGCATAATCACCACGCAGTCACGAACATAACAGTTTTGTAGCTATCACCACAAATAACTTGTATAATTAAAAAGTCATCGACTATGCGGGTGGTGAAAACAATTACTTGAGTTAAGATTTCTAAATTAAGATGAACAACAATTCTAATGTATTTAACCTGTTGAACAACATAGCAAAACTTCTGTCCATCATACGCAATTACAAGTTTTGACTTTACACGGTTATCATCAGTTCACCACTGCAAACTTATTTTTAATACCACATATATGCATTGCGGTTTGAGCCTCGTTAGTCAGTTGACCGTCATGAATCATCATCATCATCATCATCATCATCATCATCATGTCCAGCCACAAAAAAGTCAAAAGTGACTAATGTTTCACTGTCATATAACCATAAGAAGTGAAAAAAGTATATAAATCAATTTAGACAAATTATAAGTGAGATTTAGGAGAGAGAGAGAGAGGCAGACAGAGAAGGAATACCTTGCTACTATGAGTAAATTTATCAGGATAACTCACAGAAATGAGGCAAACTAAACCTCTCCACAACACAATTATGGCCAAGTTAGCATTCGGGCAAGGCGACATCAGCAATACAGCTTCCTTGCAGATTTCACTGTATCACGTCATAAACTAACCAAACCTCGCAGCTAACTTTGCCCTACTAAGAAAAGAAAGTTACGAAGATGATTCTACTAGACATCTGCAACAAGATCGCCACTGAGCTCGATTCGATGCCATATCGCTAAGGGTTTCTAACCAAGAACTATGATGCGCACGAGGACCTCATCCTGGCAGACGAGTGGGTCCTATACTACCCAATTTGGATGTAAGTGACTTCAATTGTTTCTGCCATGTCAAAATCTGCCCACCTTATTTCTTACGCCAATTTGGTGCCGGATGAGAGAACAGAGCTCTACTGGGCACTCGAAATGAGGGCATACGCAAAACGTGACCGACCCAACGAAGTTGATGGAGCCTTATTTGTTTTTCTAACGACGTGCACTTATTGTCAGATCCAAAAATACGTCTACGGATGTCAAAGTTAGTTATCCGTTGTTGGTAACCAGCATGTGCTATACTTCTCAAACAACGATGATCGAATGCTTGTAAGCGTCTCAAATCAACTCCAAGAGGCCAAATTTCACTAGCGTATAGTAAGACTGCGCGTACAGATGCATTATAAACACGACCTTTAAGGCAAAGTGAAATATTCGCGTTTCTCCATAAGTGACAAAGGTTCGAGTAAGCTACTCTAGCTTTCGCGATCCGTATTCTCACCTCGTCGGACATATTGTCTACGTTATTGATAGAGCTCCCAAGATATGTAAACCTGTCGACTATGTCAAGATCCTCATTCTGCAGTCGCAACGTTAGAGTGAATGGTGGGTTATCCTGTAACAGTATCTTACATTTAGATGGTGTGAATTTCATCCTGATTGTCGAGTAATAGTACGATATCGTCCGCATAGTCTAGATCAACTAGTTTATCGCCCGGGAGAACTTCAACTCCAGCATCCTGAATGTGTGGGAGAGTGTTTTTCATAATAGCATCGATTATAAAATTAAACAAAAATGGGGAAAGTGGACAACATTGACGAGCACCACTGCTGGTCGTAAAGTTATGCGTTATTTCGATGGAGACCTTAACGCGACCAGAAGTATTTGTGTAGAGCTCGTATAATGCAGATACAACGAAGAGGCAAATATGATTAAACGAACATTGGTTGCGCGGGTGGTGATAACAATTATTATAATCAAGGTTGCGGTCTTGATATAAACACCTGACCCATTAATTACTTACATATGTCAGTATAAACTAAGAATTGTATAGTGTAGAAAAGGCAATTCATCCAGTAGACCGGTTTCGTCCTTATTGGGAACTCATCAAGTACTGGCCAGAATTTGCCGCGGACAGGATACGAACCTGGGCACGTCTGCTACGGAATCTGGTGCTCTAACCACTGAGCTATCCTGCCGCACAAATATGATAACGGTTTTTTGCTTTGATTTTAGTAGATGTATGTAAACATGCTGCACACAATCGACTATTTAAAGGAATCCATTCAATTAAGCAAGCTTCAGCTCGCGCGCTAAGGACAATACCAACGCCACATTTACCGGCTTGAGAGAACTCTGTGAAACCAGATGTTCGAAGCCAATAACGCGTAGATAGGGATGGTGCAACTAGTTCTGTAATACGCGTAGGGTGCCTTATTCTGGTTTCAGATACGCAACATATGTCGATTTCTAAATTATTCAACGTACGAGCAAGAGATTCTTGCTGTCCAAGTTGTATAAATATTCGCACATTAAATGCGCCTACGCTAAAACCTAGCTTAGGTTTAATGAATGATCGTCTACTAGAACCATTTTCGATATTTGGCAACCTGGTATGATCTAAACCAGCCTTATTCATAGTATCTAAAAGAGTGTTATTGTTAGATTGAGAAGAGGAAGGGGAAGGAAAGGATGCAGAATCGGAGATAGAGTTGCCTGCAGTAGCCCGTTTTCGCTTATTCACCCTGCGCGGTTCAGCAGATAAGGCGAACCTTTTTATACTGCGCGACGGCCGATGCAGTATGTAATTATTGTAAGTTGTACTTGTCATGGTTATATGTGGACTGTAAATGAACACTAGGTCGCCCATTCCTAGTGATGGTTTGTATTCGAAGTTTTCCTTCTCCTAGATAGTCTGCCAACCAAGGCTGATGAGCACTATCTGTCCAGATGCCAGTGGCCAAAGTTTCCTTCAGCAGCCGAAACTTGCCTTTCACGTCTGGAACGCTTGCTCTCATTCCATCACTACACATTTAACAAAAAAGTTACAGTGCAGTTAGACCAAACACGAGGCTTCACATGAAACAGGATGATGGCTGTGTCCCTTTATGGCCCGGCAAGGTTCATGCTACCAATCCCGGGTTGACTAGCTTGAGCCCGCCGGTCGTCAAGCCGGAATTTATATGGCTACGGGCGATGAAACAACGAAACGTATCCGTAGTGTGACTGACGATAGTTTTGCCGTGTTGTGCGTCTTGTTTTCGGTAAAATGGGATTGGTGTTTATTAAATGGATTTGCTGTGTGCATGAATCGAACTTACAAGCATTGGTCCAAAGTTATCCAATTATTTCAACATAATAGCCATCATTATGGACATTCATGGAAACAGCGCTCAAAATAAAAGATCAAATAAAACAGACGCCCTGCCACTTAGGCAAGAAATATTTAATGAACGTATAATGAATGGTGGCGATCATGATATAAGCACCAATCCCATTACATATACATTTCCATAACAAACAAAGCATCGTATAATGTAGGCAAGGCAATTAATCCGGTAGACCGGTTTCGTCCTTACTGAGGACACTTGAAGTACTGCCTTGAAGAGTTCCCAAGAACGAAACCGGTGTACTGGATGAATATCCTTTGCTATCTGATGAAATGTTTATTGTATACTGTCAATTGTGTATATACAATGTCATTGGTGTTTATATCAAGATCACAACCATGATCTAAATAATGGTTATCGCCACCAGAGCAAAACAATAATCGCTTAGGAAAGCTAGAGGTTAACTATATTAAAATAAATGAGCTTTCATCAATTTTTTAAACAAAATAAAACATCTAAATAATAAATATTCAAAACATCTCAATAACAAATTGAATGAGTTTAAATACGAACGCGTATTATTGGGCAAAATAATTGCTTATTTAGAGCAAATATACAAATAAAATCGTTATTCAAAAAATAATAGAACCAATTATAAAAATTACCTGCAGATATCTGAACCAGACCGGGAAAGGGCCGTCAAGATATAGAACTGGTCTAATATTCTCATTCTTGGTTGAAAGTTTATTCTTCGTCACGTGATAGGCGAGCAAGGCTCGTTGAAGTGGACTTTGCGCACTTATCAAGCATGACGGCTCTTTTTCATTTTTCTCTGAATCTTTGACCTAAAATTCACATAAGTAAATAAATGAGAGGCTACAAAGCTTGTCAATGACAAAAATAAAAAGAAAACTATAACCAGTTCAGACGAGTCAACGCAAAAATTTAAGCGTAAGCAATCAAATTAGAAATCCTCGATAGTCAGTTTGCCGTCGTACTCTGATGATCATTATGGAAGGTCGAAACGCGTCAGTGCGTTGCAGCTAGCGGTAGTTTTGTTATGTTGTTCGATGACTGGTTAAATACAATGGGATCGGTGTTTACTTCAAGCTCGCAAACTTGATTTAAAGAATTGTTACCACCACCCGCGCAATCAATTATTGTTAAATTGTATTGCCTATATATGTATATGTGGCGAAAGCTGCAAACAGTTAATGTTCGTGACTGCATACAAATTGTGCAGCCGACATTTCCAGTCTAGTTCAATTTATGCGAGACTGTTAGAGGTGAAAACCGCATATCTGAATTTGATTTCCATATATATTCAATGCGGTTTGATCCTCGATAGTCAGTTTGCCGTCGTACTCTGATGATGATCATGGAAGGTCGAAACGCGTCAGTGCGTTGCGGCTGGCGGTAGTTTTTTTACGTTGTTCGATGACTGGTTAAATACAATGGGATCGGCGTTTACTTCAAGCTCGCAAACTTGATTTAAGGAATTGTTACCACCACCTGCGCAATCATGCACCCACTAACAACATACTTGAAGTTTCATATTTAGATGATATACTGCAGTTTGCGGATGACCGATACCAACACAACATCAAGCATCAATGGACGACATACTAAATGCTTGCACGTTTGTAAGATGAACTGCGGTTTGCAGATATGCAATACCAAGCATACATCGACTAGCTATGAACGAAATATTTTGACTCAAGATTTAAAGGATACAGTGCGCAAAATACTTTTAAATATTGCTTGATAACACGATATGATGGTTATGTGTTAAAGGTTTTCAACCAGTATAAAACCGAGAAGATGCATATTTTAAGACAAATAGAAAACATCTCACTTATGAAGATTTGCTTAAAGTTGACCGTTGCACCTAATTACTTTAGGTTTTGTGTATCATTTCAGTTATATAGATTAAGTGAAATTCTAGTGTGAACGTTGTTTAAATTTCAAGAGAAATGTAAATTCTAATGAATTAGTGAGAAGACCGAAATGAGATTTAGACTGCTTTCATTTTGGCATGCGATTGCTTTTTAAATGGCCAACCAAATTCACAGATAATGTACGAAATACATAAATTTACAATTAGACGCATACATTGAAGAAGATATTCATGACAAATTGATATCCGATAAAAGAAATATAAAATACAATGAAGAATTTCCAAATTAATTTTGCTTTAAAAACAGATTGGAAACATGAAACGCCGTTAGAAAAGAACAGAAATATTGTATTTTAGAATTCAAACTTTAAAAGAAAAATCTTGGCATTAGCAGTTAAATACCATATTAGAACTATATTAAAAATAGCACTGAGATAAGGCAATAAGCTACCGAACAAAAAAGGCAAAATAGAATCCCAGAATACATCAGGAGTACATTAAATACTTTGCAAAGGTCACAATATTATTATAATTGCCCTGTCCAAGTTCGTGACAAAATATATAGCGGAAATATGACCTAATACCGGCTCCTACTGATGCACCTCTCGTAAGTGCGAAACACACGTGTACGTTGGGTAAATCATTTAGATCATGCTAATTAATGGATATATCTCTGTATTTATTTTAGCCAATTTGTTATTAGAAACGCAACACCTAATATAAAATTATATATATATATATATATATATATATATATATATATATATATATATTAACTCATCTGTAGGAGCCGGTATTACGCCTTTTATCCACTAAAAAACTGGGTGAGGAATGTGGGACAATTGGACGGTACAATCTCCTATACGAATGTGTACACCAGCAATTGTGTAGTTAACTTCATATAAAGACTTCGACGTTGCGACTTTAAAATCATCTCACTATATATATATATATATATATATATAATATATATATATATATATATATACATATATATATATATACATATATATATATATATATATATATATATATATATATATACATAAACACAGTAAATGGTACCAACACTATGGTTGCACAGTCGGTACATGTGTTCTTTTACAGACTACAAGTAGCTTTTAATTTCATGAATATGCGGCAGTTACAAATTAGTTTATAGTAATGATTTAATTCCGTTTTAAATAACAGATACAGGCAAAACTGAACGCACCTCAAGTACGTTGAATTTTGTCTGTTGATCTGGACACAAACGTCGGGCAGCCATTAGAGCCAGCCGAGCGGGACAAACATCGAAATCGTCAGGTAAATGAGCTGGCGTAGGCAATGGATTGACATGACGAAACTTTGGCATCCAGTACATGAGGCGACGATACATAGTCATCACGCGACTGCGAAATCCGAAGATATCAATCAGCATTTGGCCAATTTCATCATCTGGCATCACAGCTGAAAAGATAATCAGTTGAAGAAGGCAAGAGTTTAATTGCTCAGTCACACCATTATTATTAACA
>JAQBSW010014333.1:0-11874 GCA_029291075.1 Eudiplozoon nipponicum
TTCTCACATCAACCATTGGAAAAAGATCAGAGACTGATTAGGTGCACGGGTAGTAATAATAGCCACCATTGATATGTAGGACGGATATAGAATCATGAACTAGATAGCATCCGCGCAAAAATACTACTACATAAATGGTCCCCCGGTTCGTCGAACTCACAGCCAGTAAGGAATTAATAAACATTTATATTTTGATAAAATAAAGCACTTTGGATGAAGGCCACTCTACACGTTACTGCATTGGAAACGGCTGCACATTCCCGCGCACAGACGCGACGTTCAAGTGGGCGCGGTCACCCTCAACAACTCAGGAGGATCCGCCCATGGAAGGTTCGGAAGACGGGTGGGGTCAGCCTCCTCGGTGGCAGTAGAGGCTGAGCTCCATAAGATTGTTGGCCGCTCCACGTCTGATGGCTCGAAGCACGTTGCTTTCGCGGTAGAGCGCAATCAAACTATTGTCTTTACAGCGACGGCTCCAGTCAAGTCATGCTTCAAATGCCCAAATGCCAGCAACCAGTCTCATCGTCAGTTATCACTATCAGCATCCTTTCTCATCCGTGACGCAACCTCTGGCGAATTATTTCTCACAGACACTGGATCAGATGTAAGCTTACTACGCCACAATTATCTCGAATCCACCCACCCAGTCGACACCAGCAGTCTGACCTGCGCCAATGGCTCCAACATAGCGACGTTTGGGGTACGAGTACACACAATCTCGTTCTCCAAATTAAAAAGATGTTTCAAATATTCATTCATCATCGCCAACACGACAAGAAGCATCATTGGACATGACTCCCGAACACTTCGACCTAACCATTCGTCCAAGAACGCGAGAGATAGAGGAACCAGTATCAGTGTTGACAGAACCAAAATCAGTCGTTACACTGTATGGCAGAGCAATAACACCTGTAAGGTTAGCCCCCTTCATGGTGTACCAATTTTCATTGTCGGGGGGGTGTATGTAACACGCGGCTCCGTGTTACAAACCAACGATGTTCGATACAGTGTTCTTTAAGGTCAAATAATCTTGCTTTGACACGGAGCCGCGTGTTACAAACCAACGATGTTCGATACAGTGTTCTTTAAGGTCAAATAATCTAAATCTGTTCTTATACAATGATTCTCTTAACTGTGATTTTAGGAACAATCTCTGTTAGTTTCAAGCAGTTTTAATCGATATTTCTTGAACTGCAATTTTATTTGTAATTAATAGTGTTTTTATTAAATAAACAGAACCGCGCGCGATCCGCGAGGATCACGCGGTGGACTATTGTGTCACTGCCAACTTATTTCGCTTAGTTAGATAATTTAAACTTTGGATTTACTGTTAACATTGAAGTAGGCCCATCCGAACTTCAGAGAATAATGGATTAGTATAATAACATGAGTTTAAAACCATAGCAAGCAGTGAACTAAATATTTGTGAGTTTTTATCATTGAAGTCTTTATACGGTTTACATATCCTTTTTTAGTGATAACTTTTAACATTGATTCCATTCATGTCATCATGTATTTTCAATCGAGTTTTTATCATTGAAGTCTTTAAACGATTTACATACTCCTTTTTAGTGATAACTTTTAACCTTGATTCCATTTATGTCATCATGTATTTTCAATCGAGTTTTTTGTCATTGAAGTCTTTATGGGGCTTACCCCTTCATTTTTAATGATAACTTTTAACGATGACTTTTTCCATATCATCATATGTTTTAAATCGATGGTATAAATACAGTTCAATTCAGACATTTATAAGCGAATAACTGATTGTGCATAAAACATTTCTCTTTGTAAACATATTTCATTTTATTTTTTGTCGTCTAGAAGACGGACAATTTAGTTTAACTGTGATTGGTGTTTAAGACCTATTCTTGTCTTAAAATCTGTTTTATTGTCGACCTACACATGGTCAGTGTGGACTAACTGTGAATTATATTTCTATTTGCAACATTATATCTAATATATGTATGAAAGTTTCTGCTTTCTCATATCAACTATCCGAAAAGGATCAGAGACTGATTAGGTGCACGGGTAGTAATAATAGCCACCATTGATATGTAAGACGGCTATAGAATAATGAACTAGATAGCAACCCCGCAAAAAACCCTACATAAATGGTGCACCGGGTTGTCGAACTCACAGCCAGTAAGGAATTAATAAACATCTATATTTTGAGAAAATCAAGCACTTTGAATGAAGGCCACTCCACACGTTATTGTCTCGGAAACGGCTGCACATTCCCGCGCACAGACGCGACGTTCAAGTAAGCTTGGTCATCCTCAACAACTCAGGAGGATCCGCCCATGGAAGGTTCGGAAGAGGGGTGGGGTCAGCCTCTTCGGCGGCAGTAGAGGCTGAGTTTCCCAGATTGTTGGCCGCTCCACGTCTCATGTCTCGAAGCACGTTGCTTTCGCGGTAGAGCGCAATCAAACTATTGTCTTTACAGCGACGGCTCCAGTCAAGTCATGCTTCAAACGCCCAAATGCCAGCAACCAATCTCATCGTCAGTTGCCACTATCAACATCTTTTCTCATCCGTGACGCAACCTCTGGCGGATGAATTCTCATAGACACTGGATCAGATGTAAGCTTACTACGCCACAATTATCTCGAACCCACCCACCCAGTCGACACCAGCAGTCTGACCTGCACAAATGTCTCCAACATATTGACGTTTGGGGTACGTGTACGCACAATCTCGTTCTCCATCTCAAAAAGATGTTTCAAATATTCGTTCATCATCGCCAACACGACAAGAAACATCATTGGACGTGACTCTCGAACACTTTGACCTAACCATCCGTCCAAGAACGCGAGAGATAGAGGAGCCAGTATCAGTGTTGACAGAACCAAAATCAGTCGTTACTCGGTATGACAGAGCAATAAAACCTAATGTAAGGTAAGCCCCCTTCATTGTGTACTAATTTTCATTGTCGGAGGGGTGTCTGTAACACACGGCTCCATGTTACAAACCAACGATGTTCGAAACAGTGCTCTTTAAGGTCAAATAATCTAAATCTGTTCTTATATGATATTTCTCTTAAATGTAATTTTAGGAACAATATCTGTTAGTTTCAAGCAGTTTTAATCGATATTTCTTGAACTGCAATTTTATTTATTATTAATAGTGTGTTTATTAAAAAAAAGAACCGCGCGCGATCCGTGAGGATCACGCGGTGGTCTATTGTGTCACTGCGGATTTATTTTGCTTAGATTTACTGTCCAGATAGAAAAATGGATTAATATATTGACATGAATTAAAACCATAACATGCAGTGAAATAAACATTTGTGAGTTTTTGTCATTGAATTCTTTAAACGGTTTACATATTCATCTTTAGTGATAACTTTTAACATTGATTTTTATTCATATCATCATGTATTTTCAATCGAGTTTTTGTCATTGAAGTCTTTAAACGTGGTTTGTTCCTTTTTAGTGATGAATTTAACCTTGATTCATTCATGTCATCGTATTTTCGTAATCGAGCTTTGTCATTGAAGTCTTTATGGGCTTAATTCTTCTTTTTAATGATAACTCTTTTAACGATGACTTTTTTCCATATCATATGTTTCAAATCGATGTTATAAAGAGAGCCTTTAACGTAGACATTTATAAGCGAATAACTGATTGTGCATAAAACATTTCTCTTTGTAAACATATTTCATTTTATTTTTTGTCGTCTAGAAGACGGACAATTTAGTTTAACTGTGATTGGTGTTTAAGACCTATTCTTGCCTTAAAATCTGTTTTATTGTCGACCTACACATGGTCAGTGTGGACTAACTGTGAATTATATTTCTATTTGCAACATTATATCTAATATATGTATGAAAGTTTCTGCTTTCTCATATCAACTATCCGAAAAGGATCAGAGACTGATTAGGTGCACGGGTAGTAATAATAGCCACCATTGATATGTAAGACGGCTATAGAATAATGAACTAGATAGCAACCCCGCAAAAAACCCTACATAAATGGTGCACCGGGTTGTCGAACTCACAGCCAGTAAGGAATTAATAAACATCTATATTTTGAGAAAATCAAGCACTTTGAATGAAGGCCACTCCACACGTTATTGTCTCGGAAACGGCTGCACATTCCCGCGCACAGACGCGACGTTCAAGTAAGCTTGGTCATCCTCAACAACTCAGGAGGATCCGCCCATGGAAGGTTCCGAAGAGGGGTGGGGTCAGCCTCTTCGGCGGCAGTAGAGGCTGAGTTTCCCAGATTGTTGGCCGCTCCACGTCTCATGTCTCGAAGCACGTTGCTTTCGCGGTAGAGCGCAATCAAACTATTGTCTTTACAGCGACGGCTCCAGTCAAGTCATGCTTCAAACGCCCAAATGCCAGCAACCAATCTCATCGTCAGTTGCCACTATCAACATCTTTTCTCATCCGTGACGCAACCTCTGGCGGATGAATTCTCATAGACACTGGATCAGATGTAAGCTTACTACGCCACAATTATCTCGAACCCACCCACCCAGTCGACACCAGCAGTCTGACCTGCACAAATGTCTCCAACATATTGACGTTTGGGGTACGTGTACGCACAAATCTCTTGCCTCTCATCTCAAAAAGATGTTTCAAATATTCGTTCATTATCGCCAAAACGACAAGAAACATCATTGGACGTGACTTTCTCAAACACTTCGACCTAACCATCCGTCCAAGAACGCGAGAGATGGAGGAGCCAGTATCAGTGTTGACAAAACCAAAATCAGTCGTTACACGGCATGACAGAGCAATAACGCCTCCTGTAGGGTTAGCCCACTTCCTTGTGTACTAATTTTCATTCTCGGGGGGTGAATGTAACACGCGGCTCCGTGTTACAAACCAACGATGTTCGATACAGTGCTCTTTAAGGTCAAATAATTTAAATCTGTTCTTATATAATATTTCTCTTAACTATGATTTTAGGAACAAGCTCTGTTAGTTTCAACCAGTTTTAATCGATATTTCTTGAACTGCAATTTTATTTGTAATTTATAGTGTTTTTATTAAAAAAAACAGAACCGCGCGCGATCCGCGAGGATCACGCGGTGGACTATTGTGTCACTGCGGATCTATTTTGCTTTGTTGGATTTTTCGAAATTTATGTGAAGAAATTACTGTCTACATAGAATAATGGATTAATATATTGACATGAATTAAAACCCTAACAAGTAGTGAACTAAACATTTGTGAGTTTTGTCATTGAAATCTTTAAACGGTTTACATATTCATCTTTGGTGATAACATTTAACATTGATTCTTTTCATATCATCATGTGTTTTCAATCGAGTTTTGTCATTTAAGTCTTTAAACGGTTTATATATTCAATTTTAGTGATAACTTTTAACATTGAATCAATCCATATCATCATGTATTTTCAATCGAGTTTTTGTCATTGAAGTCTTTAAACGGTTTACATATTCCTTTTTAGTGATAACTTTTAACCTTGATTCCATTCATGTCATCATGTATTTTCAATCGAGTTTTTGTCAATGAAGTCTTTATGGGGCTTACCCCGTAATTTTTAGTGATAGTTTTTAACGATGGCTCTTTCCATATCTTCATATATTTTGAATCGATGGTATAGATACAGTTCAATTCAGACATTTATATGCGAATAACTGATTGTGCATAAAACATTTCTCTTTGTAAACATAAATCATTTTAACTTTTGTCGTCTAGAAGGCGGACAATTTTGTTTAACTGTGAATGGTGTTTAAGAACTATTCTTGCATTAAAATCTGTTTTTGTTGTCGACCAACACATGGTCAGTGTGGACTAATTGTGAATTATATTTCTATTAGCAACATTATATCTAATACATGTATGACACGAAGTTTCGGTTTTATCACATCAGCCATATGAAAAGGATCAGAGACTGATTAGGCGCACGGGTAGTAATAATAGCCACCATTGATATGTAGGACGGGTATAAAATTCACGAACTAGAAAGCAACCCCGCGAAAAACCCCTACATTATGGTGCCCCGGTTCGTCGAACTTACAGCCAGTAAGGAATTAATAAACAGCTAGATTTTGAGAAATTCAAGTACTTTGGATGAAGGCCACTCCACACGTTATTGCCTCGGAAAGGGCTGCACATTCCCGCGCACAGACGCGACGTTCAAATGGGCGCGGTCACCCTCAACAACTCAGGAGGATCCGCCCATGGAAGGTTCGGAAGACGGGTGGGGTCAGCCTCTTCGGCGGCAGCAGAGGCTGAGCACCCCAAATTGTTGGCCGCTCCATGTCTGATGGCTCGAAGCACGTTGCCTTCGCGGTAGAGCGCAATCAAACTATTGTCTTTACAGCGACGGCTCCAGTCAAGTCATGCTTCAAACGCCAAAATGCCAGCAACCAGTCTCATCGTCAATTGCCACTATCAACATCTTTTCTCATCCGTGACGCAACCTCTGGCGAATTAGTTCTCATAGACACTGGATCAGATGTAAGCTTACTACGCCACAATTACCTCGAACCTACCCACCCAGTCGACACAAGCAGTCTGACCTGCGCCAATGGCTCCAACATAGGACGTTTAGGGTACGGGTGCACACAATCTCGTTCTCCAAATCAAAAAGATGTTTCAAATATTCGTTCATTATCGCCAAAACAACAAGAAACATCATTGGACGTGACTTTCTCGAACACTTCGACCTAACCATCCGTCCAAGAACGCGAGAGATGGAGGAGCCAGTATCAGTGTTGACAAAACCAAAATCAGTCGTTACACGGCATGACAGAGCAATAACGACTCCTGTAGGGTTAGCCCCCTTCCTTGTGTACTAATTTTCATTCTCGGGGGGTGTATGTAACACGCGGCTCCGTGTTACAAACCAACGATGTTTGATACAGTGCTCTTTAAGGTCAAATAATCTAAATCTGTTCTTATACAATATTTCTCTTAACTGTGATTTTAGGAACAATCTCTGTTAGTTTCAAGCAGTTTTAATCGATATTTCTTGAACTGCAATTTTATTTGTAATTAATAGGGTTTTTATTAAATAAACAGAACCGCGCGCGATCCGCGAGGATCACGCGGTGGACTATTGTGTCTCTACGGATATATTTCGATTAGTTGGATTATTTGTAAATTAAGTGAAGGATTAACTGTCCACATAGAAGAATGGATTAATATATTGATATTAATTAAAACCATAGCAAGCAGTGAACTAAACATTTGTGAGTTTTTGTCATCGAAGTCTTTAAACGGTTTACATAATCTTTTATAGTGATAACTTTTAACATTGATTCCAATCCATATCAGCATGTATTTTCAATCGAGTTTTTATCATTGAAGTCTTTATACGGTTTACATATTCAATTTTAGTGATAACTTTTAACATTGATTCCATTCATGTCATCATGTATTTTCAATCGAGTTTTTATCATTGAAGTCTTTAAACGGTTTATATACTCATTTTTAGTGATAAGTTTTAACATTGATTTCATTCATGTCATCATGTATTTGCAATCGAGTTTTTGTCATTGAAGTCTTCATGTGGCTTACTCCTTCATTTTTAGTGATAGCTTTTAACGATGACTATTTCCATATCTTCATATATTTAAATCGATGGTATAAATACAGTTCAATTCAGACATTTATATGCGAATAACTGATTGTGCATAAAACATTTCTCTTTGTAAACATAAATCATTTAACTTTTGTAGTCTAGACGACAGACAATTTAGTTTAACTGTGAATGGTGTTTAAGACCTATTCTTGCATTAAAATCTGTTTTTATTGTCGACCTCCACATGGTCAGTGTGGACTAACTGTGAATTATATTTCTATTTGCAACATTATATCTAATATATGTATGAAAACAAGTTTCGGCTTTCTCATATCAACTATCCGAAAAGGATCAGAGACTGATTAGGCGCACGGGTAATAATAATAGCCACCATTGATATGTAGGACGAGTATAGAATCATGAACTAGATAGCAACCCCTAAAAAAAAAAACCGTACACTATTATACATTTTCATTTCTATAATTTACATACATTTCATCATTTTAAGCTCTATGAATCATTTAAATCTTTGTCCCAACATTTTCTGCTTTACGGCATATTACATTATTTGGTAACAAATTTTATCTGCATTTTATCAATTCATAATTCGTCTTATATTTATCCTCTCTACATTTAAACACTAATTTGGTAATATCCAACTCAAACTTAGTTATATCTTTATCTGCGAGTAATTAAGTGATCTTAACTGTCTTCGTAATATTATCATTCTTAGGTATGTTTTCCTTAGCAACGGCTGATTTCAGTTCTATGATTGTTATTCTCTTCTCATTGTCCTTGAGATCCATGGACGATAAATTAATCCTCTGTATGCTATTTTGTCATATCTGCCTGACATATTGAATCACATTAAATCAAGTCTTTTCATTGAATACTTCTATGTAGTTAAAGCCATTGTATGTAATTTCGAGAGCAACACAGATCTTATTCTACTCTTTCAGAACAACGTTTATTCTATATATCTGAAATGGTAATCTAAATCTGTATAAATTAAGAATAATATTAAACTTTAAACATAATTTCAAGAAAAAGGTACTTTTCACTTGCATTACAAATTGTATTTTTCATGCTTTGATTTTGTTGAACAATTTTATAAATATGCCGGTATATTTCAGTTTAAGATTATCTTTGCTTGATGATATTCTTTGTGCAGTTTTCCCATCAATAAATTTAAATACGCCACTTGCTGTTGTGTGATAATTGAAAGAACTCCTAGGTCGGTAAAATATTAATTCCTTAACATTTTCAGGTTTACAGATTGTGAATTTTTGTGATTTTATTTATATTTCCATTTTCGTGGTTCACACCATACTCAGGGTAAAGAACAATTTGTGGAAAATGTGATTTTCTCATTCTAGACAAATCTCATCATATTTATTATACTTTCTAAATTATTGTTAAGGTCTCCACTTTATACAATTTTATTAGCTATCCTCCTATTCTCACACGAAACAACAAAAATGCCCACATGCCCCCTCAATTGAAACCTATACCACATTTTCGTACTCTAATCCAATCGACATCGTTATAACGCGATATAAGCAAACCGTATAGATTCACATGCACAAACGTCCGTTTATGTCTCGCTTATTTCATAATGTTTGTGACGCGTAGAAGAATGCACAGAATTTTCATTTTCATTATATTGCAGTAATCTTCATTTCCCGATTTACCTAATCTCATCCTGTGTGCATAAGGTTAAAGAGAGATCAAGGGTAGTTAAAACTGTTGGATAAATACAATATTACACTAATTTTGAAAAAAATGGAAATGCAGCCTACAGTAACTAGTCGTATATCAACCAAAATAACACAATAATTTATATTGCTATCCTGTATAAATTTAAATGAATCACACCATACTCAGGGTAAAAAAGAATTTGTGGAAAATATGATTTCCTATACTGCTCCTTGTACAAAAATTCATGTAGAAAAATCAATTATCCGATTTTCCCACAACGTATAGTGATTATTTGGCGTAGTTATAGTTCTTATAAATGTATCTCTAGCTAAATATCTGTACGCAGGAGGTTAAATCTTTCGTCCTATCAATTTCATCCTTCTGGAATTATTTGTACTAATTAGTTAGTAGATGTGCAAAACCTGAACACTATTATTTGTTAGTTCTCCGAAAAGATACTACAACAATTATATATTTGATTGGAATTTGTTTGCATAACAGTTGTTCATAAACAATTGTATTTTTTTGCATTGTTAATGTTAAGATATCGTGATCTTGTAAATTAATGCTCCTTCTAATATCACCCTTTCGGATGATATATTTTGCTGAAACTTATATCACGAAAGTAATTGTAATTTTGTATGTATATTAACCAGTGCCACTTTATTATATTATCCAGGTAAATTTAATGGAAATTAATAACCTGCTGTCTCAGATGCCATGAGCTATCAACTTTGACTTTGTTACTATGGAGATTTTTACTTTAATTACAATTGTTGCTTCGATATTCGTAGACACAATGTGTAGTAAACAGATAATCTACATTTTGAATGGCCATTTGTTGAAAAAAGTTAATTTCTGAAATAAGGTTAAAAAATACCCGACTTGGTCGTATTTGTTTAGATATACGTAAATATAAACAAAGAACGTTTTGAGATCAATTGTAATTCAGGCATACGCACTTATTTCTTTGATCATCCTACGCACACTTAGCAACTTTTTATTAAAAATGGATCGTACGACAGGCCAAAAAAATAAAAAGGTTAGATATTTAATTTCTTCACAAATGAAATATTAATTTTGGAAATATTTATGATCAAGATAAAGATTTGTATAAGTGTTATTTTCTCTAATGAAATTGCACTGAGTTTATACTAAGTGGATGGTGTCAATAAATATTTTGCTCACATCTCTTAAATAACCTTATGCGTTCCATTCCTAAAATGCATATTTGTTGTATGCAAACTTTTATGATCTCGTTTTATACCACCACCACTATCTATGACAGGTGAAACATTACTTTCGAATAGCTTATGCATTGCTACACTCCTCAGTCCAGAAATGGTAGCATAATACCTGCCGTATCCAAAAGGAAAAACCATTATCCCGTAACATGAAAAATCTCGAATTTGGTCTAAATGCCAAGTAACTTATTGTTAAGTGTTTGACGGAATAAGAGGATGCGTGCCAGAGCCGAGAGGCAAGAATCGGCTGCTCTTGACATTTTAGCCACTGGCATTTGGGCAGATACCACTCCTCAGTATGGGTTGGCAGACTAAGAGTAGGTAAACTCTGAATACAAAATAGCCTCACTGGAAATGGCCAACCTAATGTTCTTTTTCAATTGACATTGGACGAATGATTATATGCCAGTGACAAATAGATCACTTGTGGCCATTGCATGGCTGTGCTCGACGATGATGATGCACCGTCAAATGATTGTGGAGCGAGTCAGTCTATTTTGAGCCAAATGTAGAATATGGCGATTAAAAATCACATGTAGTAGGCAACATCGTATTCATTAACTATCACACATAAGTTTCAATACAATTTTTGGTGGTAAGCTTTGAGTATCTCACATAATAGTCACTGAGCAAAGTCCAAAGTTATGGAACATATATTTAAAAACATGAAATTCCTGGAGTGGATATGCAAATAAATACAGCATTCAATCCTAATTGTAATAATCTTGTGCAGCGGGTACTTTGAGTTAAATGCAGGCTATGCGCGTCTAGCGAAAAATCGGCCTGGCTCACTGCACTCCCACTAGTATTATTTGTCATGATATCAGGATATCACATTAGTCTAAAAGCATCACTACGCAACTTATGGTAGATTTTGAAGTTACTGATGAAATATCAGCGGCGAAACTCCTACAACAGCTACAACGTGTTTAAAATTGTCTTCCTGCGCAACCAACAGGAAAGCACCATCCACCAGAATATTTTTCAAAAGCTCTAGACAGATTTAAGCAATCGTTGGAACGAGTAGACGCTTTTCAATCGATATTAAAGCCAAGGTATACCGAACCTCATCCGATGATCAACCACGGTCCGACGTTCCTTGTAAAGACATCAGATCAAGATTCCACAAACGAGTTCGATTGAAATTTGACCTAGATTATGTCGATTTTGGCGGCGGATGATGCAGCATTGCTATATTCATTGTAATTATATTCTTGTATGTATAGAACATAATTTTCAGTTTAGCAGACTTGTTTGTCGCGCAAACAAGACTGCACTTTACAGTTTATTACCGTTCGTAATGTTAAATTATTAATACTGCTCATGATCGTAAAAAAGGTTATTTAACTAGAATGGTCTATTTCTTTCATTCAAACTATTGTAAACAGTAATGACCGTTGGTCATCATTATGAAATGTGATCAATAT
>JAQBSW010014334.1:0-11871 GCA_029291075.1 Eudiplozoon nipponicum
GAGAAATTATGTTGCTGAAAAACAATTAATCCTGTCTTTTATTTAACCATGAGAAAGTATTATCATAATCAAAATTAAAAATATCAGCAGGATTAAACACTTTTCCTAGTTATGGTAGATTAAAATTTAAAGAGACATTTTAGTTGGAGGCGTTTCTCTAAGCCCCTTTGGCAATGGATTGTAAATTTCGTAAATTTTTGAAAAAGAGAATAGCTTGCTCGCAATATTCCCCACCAATAGTGGAGATATTACAAAATGACCAGATCTAGTTCCAATTTCATGACTCTTTCTTATGGGATTCATATAGGCACCAGACCACTGGTTCAAACGGAAAACTTTTATGCAATAGCACATTCTCCGAAACCATAAAGGATGCAGTGATACAAACTGTAATCTAGTGGCGTATATAGTGCAGGAGATAGGAATAATTTGTTTCACAACTTTTCTTTGTACAGCTTCTATCTTATTAGACAAACCCTTTGTTAAGGGATTCCAAGTAGCGGCAGCATATTCTAGTATCGGTCTAATCCATATTATAAACATTTAAAATTTTATTTCATGCGATATAATATTTCTATTTATTAATGCCCATCTGTTCTTGGCACTGCCTACTATCCTTTCAATATGTCTCTCAGCAGAAGCTGTACAATGAATAGTTATGCCTAAATCCTTAATTTCTTGCATAAGTTTAATCTCAAAAACATCATTAATCTCAGCATCATGAAAATAAACATAATTAAAATCTGTTCTGTTACCTATTTTTAAAGCTCTCGTCTTTTTACTGTTTATTTTCAGCCCTAGTGTTAACAAATATCTACTTAAATCATACAAATCTAGTGTCACATTATTTTTGGAGAATTCAACATTATTTGGATCAATTGGAAAGATTATTTTCAAATCATCAGCAAATTTGCAAACTCGACCGTTAGGGATCTTAGTTTCCAAATGTGCAAATACAATTTTAAATAAAATTGGCCCCAAACTTGATCCCTGTGGAACTCCACTTGTTACCCTTTTCGATTTAGATATCAAATCGTTTAATTGAATATTCATTCTTTGATTATACAAATAGTATTTAATTAATCTAAAAATACTCGGATCATTTTTTTATAAATTAATCGCATTCAAAATAGCATCAAAAGATATAGAGTCAAAAGCTTTTGAGATATCTATGAATACAATTAATGCATCTAACTTTTTCTCATCTAATGTAATTACATGTTTTCACATAGAGAGCATATTAGTAGTTGTCGACCTGTCTTTCGTAAAGCCATGTTGGCATATATCGAAATCAGCCAGCAGCATACGTTCTAAATGATCAAGTATCAATCGTTCTATTATCTTCAAAAACGAAGGGATAATAGAAATTAGTCTGTAATCACTGGCACACGTTGGCTTACTTACTTTAGGCAGAGGTTTAGCTACTATTGTTAATATATCGATTGGTAATATCCCATTCTTCAAAATTCTATTTATAAAATTGCAGAGCGCATTCATAAAATTTAAAGGTAATTGAAGTAGTTTATCAATCGATATACCAAGGTGATCTTTTTGTTTTTTGATTTTATTTTTAACATTAATTCTATCAATGCATCACTGTCATTAACAAGTCCTCGATCCTGGTTTCCCGAAGGATCCGGTAGATCAATAAAATTGCTTTCCTTCTGTGGATTACACAACAAGTTGCCAAACACTTCATCCATCTCACAGAGAAATTCATAATCAATTTTACCCACAGGTAATATAAGGTTTAATTTTTCCTTATATTTGTAAACGCCCCGGCTTCAAGTAAATGCCGTACGACGTTACAAACTCGGTTAAGGTGCTCTAAATAGAGATTAGTTACTGATATGGGGGCCCTTAAGAGGGCCTTGGCGGCGTTCGCGTAAGTTATATATATGTAAGTTGATGTTCTGTTCTTTGGGTGGACTCTGGTTGTGGTTCCTGCTGTTGTTATCATGTGTGGACAACTTGGTTGAAGTTCTGCATTAATTGGCTCGTCTTGCTGGCTGAAGTGCAACACGGTGAGTCACGAATGTTGCCAATTGTTGGTGAAACAAATCAATATCCAGCGTAGGTATTGACAGCCGACAGCACGCACATGTGTAACACGAGGCAGAACGCAGATACGACCAACTGACTTGCATGGTAAATTACCGTGCTTAAATAGCATGCAATATGTGTACTTGCATACTATTGGTTAAACGTGGTTAAACGTGGTTAAACAGCAATTTTGCTTTTTTCTCATTGGTGCAACGTAAATAAATTTGAATTTAATTTACGCAATATGTCGGCGATTGATTTGTGTCGTTACAACACTTTCCTCTCTGAAAAAAAAAGAAAAAAATATTCCTCTCTGCGAGGCTAGATAAGAAATGCATGACAGAGTTCGAACCAAGTTAAGCAAAAATATGATGAACCATAAGTGCTGGGCTTAAATATGCTTGTTGGTTGCTTCAACAATGATATGATGCCAGGTAACCACTAGGAATTGCTACACAAATTGTTAGCTCTAGTGGACGGTCATAGCACGTGAGGCAAAATAGAGCAGTGTAAGTTTTTGGAACCGCAGCGTGAAGATTTCGAGGTAAATCGCCTCTGAATTTGCCAGGTTTAAGTTAAAACCTAAGCAGGTTGGATCGTTGTCAATGTGTTTGTATACGACCAAAGGAGCTAGAGTGCTCGACGTTGTGGTCATGACATTTGTAGAGTGGTCTTTGTGAAATAGATAAAGTTGAGATATGCATTGAAAGTGGCCTGTACCATGATATGAAGCTGATCACTACTTAGTGTTGCTACACGAAAGCGTTAGCTCTAAGTAGCTGGTCATACCAAAATAGGCAGTGTAATGTCATGTGTGAGAAATACATTATAATGTAAAAATATATACATTAAAATCAAAGGTAACTGCATAAAAATATGTACACGAACATTGCCTCAGAGATGGCATAATAACAAAGAACTGTTCAAAAATGCTACACAATTGTTAGCTAAGAACAGCTGGTTATGCCACGTGAGACAAATACTAAAAATTACGACAGGTTAAAAAAATTTTATAGTTAATGTTAATGTTTAAAAAAAATCAATTTCGCGTTATACAAAGCAGGTTATTGAGATTGTGGGCAGACGGAGCCTGAGACGTGTGTAGAAGGTTGAACGCTCTCAGGATCAGGTGGTTCGATAAACGGTTTCAACCTGTCTATGCTTACTGATGTCGGTGTAGCGCCTTGCATAATGATGAAGTATTTTGGCTGTCTGAGTAAAATCGGGTAAGGACCGCGATACTTTGGTTGTAGTGGTGCAACAGCATTATTGTTGCGAACGAGTACTCTCTTGCAGCTGTGGAGCTGTGGGTGAACGAAGACTGGACGAGGCGTGTGTCTCGGCTGCTGTTCGGACATGTTACCGAAATGAAGTCGAAGGCGGGTAGCTTCGTTTTGTGGGTCATCTTGTGCCGGTAGTAGACGTGGGAGCTGACTAGGCAGGCGTAGATCCATGACATACAAGAGTTGTGACGCAGACGTTTTAATGGATTCTCGAGTACGAGAACGCATGGCCAGCAGAACTAAAGGTAGTGCATCGACCCAGTTGCCATTAATGGACGAGGATGCTAAAGCTGCTTTGAGTTCCCTATGCATTCTCTCTACCATGCCATTAGCTTGGGGATGGTAGGCAGTCGTCTGGCGTAAGATGCATCCCATGTACCGCAAGGTGGTTTTGAAACGATCAGATGAGAAGCAAGTGCCTCTGTCCGTGATGACCTCATTGGGAACACCGTAATTGGATATCCATGCAGAGATAAAACCGTTAGTTACTTCGTCTGCAGAAATGGTGCCAAGAGGTAATGCCGCAGGCCACCGTGTAAATCTATCGATCATAGTTAGAAGGTAGCTGAAACCTTGAACCTTTGTCAGATGAACTATGTCGATGTGGACGATGGCTAGGCGAGAAGTAGACCGAAAATGTTGCAACTTAGAACGAGTGTGTCGTGTGATCTTGTTTTTCTGACAAATAGCACACTCTGAGACCCATCGTTTAACATTCTGCCTAAGTCTGTGACCCCAGAAACGATCTGTAAGAAGTCGGACAGTCGCTTGGCTTCCTGGGTGAGAAATTGAGTGAATTGAATCGAAAACTTTTCTCTGAAGGCTGGTCAGCAGAACTGGCTTGTTGGGCTGCGTACCCGTGAAGTAAACAATTGGTAAGCCTTCCCACAGACGGCATATGAACTTGGTTGGGTGACGGGCTATTGATCTTTGAATATGAATGTCACCGCGTTGTTCAGTTCGCAGGAGAGTTGGCGTTAGTGCAGGTTCACTGAGTGCCACGGAGTTGACAGTGAATGGTGACGGCGAAGGTGGTTGTAGAGAGACGTCTGGCCTGGACAGGGCATCTGCAATGAAGTTCTGTTTGCCCTTGACGTGAAAGACGTCAAATTACCATTCGCTTAGACGAGAAAGCTGTCTTTCCACTCTGGCAGGGTACTTGGCGATAGATGAAGTTGCGTTTCGAAGTGCGCTAAACTAGTGGTGCATGATCTGTGAAAACAACAAATCTGCTACTGCCAATGATGCTGATAAAATGGCGCACTGCGTCGTGGATGGCGAGAAGTTCTCGGCCGAAAGTGTCGTACCTCGTTTCTACTGGTTGGAGAGTACGCGAGTAGAAACTGATAGGCTTCCGAACTCCGTCGATCTCTTGTTCCAAAGTGGCTCCAATAGCGAATTCAGAAGCATCTGTCGTGAGTAGAAATGGCTTTTCGAAATCTGGATGCGTTAGCATTGTGGCATTTGCTAACGAGTTGATGGCAAGTCGAAGTAATTCCTCGTCTTCGGATGACCAAGCAATGATGGAATTCTTGCTAAGTCCTTTGCGGTTCCGCAGGTGCCTGCACAAAGGATAAAGTTGTTTTGAAAGGCCTGGAAGGAACTTGCGATAATAGTTTAGTACTCCCAGGATTTTCTGCAAATCGCTCAAAGTCCTTGGTGACTTGATATTCTTGATTGAATTCGTCTTTGACGGCAACGGTTGAATACCTTGGGCCGTGATACGATGCCCTAAGAAGTCGACGGATGAAGTTGCAATCTGCGTCTTGTCACAGTTGATCTTGAGTCCGTGGTTGGATAAGCGTGAGAGGACATTTCGTAGATGTTTCGCATGAGATTCTAGATCTGGACTGAATACCATAATGTCATCTAGATATGACATACAATAAGCAGAGTCGTCGCGATGTATGTTGTCTATGAATCTTTGAAATGTCTGAGTAGCACACTTAAGTCCAAAAGGCATGTAAAGATATTCAAAAAGGCCAAATGGAGTGATGACTGCAGTTTTCTCGATATCCTCTGGTGCTACCGGTATGTGATGGTACGCTTGTCTGAGGTCAATCACTGAGAAGAAATTGCTGCCGTTGAGTTTTTCAAGTAAAGTGTTGATATTTGGAATAGGATATGCATCAGATTTTGTCACTGAATTTAGCTTACGGTAGTCTCCACAGGCTCTGTACGATCCGTTTGATTTTGAGACTAAGTGCAGTGGTGACGCCCATGAACTTTTCGATGGTCTGATGATTCCCTCTTCCAAAAGCCTTGAGAATTCTTCTTGGGCAGCTTTCAGCTTAGCAGAAGCCAGTGGTCGCTTCTTGAGTGCAATAGGTTGTCCTTCTGTGACGATATGATGCATCGTGTTGGAGACTCGTAGCTCTGACATGTTAAGATCGAAAAGCGATTTGTATTTTCGAAGAGCTGCTGATATCTCTGCTGAATGATGCACTGGGGTTGGCTGAATGACCTGTAACTCCAAACGCTCGGAGGCAAGTGTCCAAAAGCTTTGTTCAAGTCCGGTGGATGGGTCGATGATCTTTTGATTGGCAAGATCAACAATGAGCCGAAATTTTAGAAGGAAATCAAGGCCTATTATATTATGTGAGACCTTGGCAATGATGAAGTTGTGGGAAAATTCACGTCGTAGACCTATGTTGAGTGTGCGGTATTGGCAGCCATAAGTTGGTATGGGCTCGCCTGTAGCTGTTGCGAGAAGAACGCCTAGCGACATCTTGGCCATTGAATCACCTTTGAGAACTGAGACTGCCGCACCTGTGTCTACGATGAACTCTTCGCCAGTTTTGAAATCAAGAAGGTGCAGAAGTTCGTTTGGCTGTTTGGCCGGGTCATGCAAACAAGTAGGCTGGTGATTGCGACCGGCATTGTCTGTTTGGTTCTCTATGTGAAAAATTCAGCGTGGACGAAAAGAGTCGACAGGGATGTCGGATTGTAGTTGGCTTCTTCCCTGTAGCGCCGTTGATGCCGTTAATGTGCAGAAAGTACGGTCTTCTACTTCCTGCGCCAGACGTTTCCCGATACTGATGCACCCTTGTGCCTGCGGTCTGTTGTCCTTTCCGTCAGCTGTGGAAATTGACACTCATTCGGAAATTCTTCGGAACGACAAAGACAAACTTGGCAAGCATAAAAAACTTCTGGTGGTTATAACACCAGTTCTTTGGGGCATATTTATTAAAGGATTGCGGAGATCTCGATCGCCGCCTACCATTATAATTTGACTTGGAAATGAATTTTGGTCGAGCATTCACTTGATTTATCTCGGATTTGGTAATGGCCAATCCTTCTAGAACTTTGGCCATGTTCGCCACTGTTCTCTCTAAAGAAGAGATTCTATCATCTTGCAGGGGTGAAGAAAAGGATGATGGATTCACTTTGGGTTCCAAAACCCTATATTCTAACTCATCTCTCAGATAAGTCATCTATAGAGAGAGTGTTGGGGAGCTGTCTGGCAAAGAGTTTTAATGTTTGGGGAAGATTGTTAATAAAAACAACCTTAGCCTCATGGTCAGAAATGTTGGTTTTATACCAACGTTTCCGTAATTCCCTCAGTATTTCTATGGGGCCAAGATTTGGCATATCTAACTGCGCATATTTGTTTATTATCTGCTCAGTTTCCGTGGGTCCAAGCAAGGATTCTACCTCGTTTTGTAGGCCCAAAATGGGATTAGGTAGCTTCCTAATGGCCTCAAGCTTAGGATAAATCCGTCGCTGCAATTCAGAAGGTAGTTTAGCAAAAACCTTCGACAGTTTTTGATGACTGTCATAATCAGGAAACGGGGAGAAAGCGGAGTCTACGCGCATAAAAATAGCTCACTATCTCCATCCCAAACAGGAACATCAATATCTAAAATTGGACCTGACATTTTAACAATCTTACGGGATCTTAAAAGCATAAATTTATAAGCAATATGAAAATGTATAAATAAACTTTAACGAAACGCTTACCCACAAACAGCTTCCACAGTTGAGTGAGCACAGAACAAAAAAGTCACTGTTTCCAAAAATCCGAAATTGAGTTTGTCGAGTACGTACGGTGCCGTTTCGTACGTAGGAAATGTAAACAGAGGCCCCGTTGGCCTTTGATGTCAATGTATTATAATTATCCCCACAAATCCACGAATATATACCCAACAGATTTCCCAGAAAACCACGATCAGGGTAAAGAAAACACAAATGTCAATCTATTTATCCCAAATAGATGAAAAAGGAAGTCAATTTTATTTATACCAAAAAAATCAGAACAATAATCAATATCCTGGCGCGGTCGCCAATTTTGTAAACGCCCCGGCTTCAAGTAAATGCCGTACGACGTTACAAACTCGGTTAAGGTGCTCTGAATAGAGATTAGTTGCTGATATGGGGGGCCCTTAAGAGGGCCTTGGCGACGTTCGCGTAAGTTATATATATGTAAGTTGATGTTCTGTTCCTTGGGTGGACTCTGGTTGTGGTTCCTGCTGTTGTTATCATGTGTGGACAACTTGGTTGTAGTTCTGCATTAATTGGCTCGTCTTGCTGGCTGAAGTGCAACACGGTGAGTCACGAATGTTGCCAATTGTTGGTGAAACAAATCAATATCCAGCGTAGGTATTGACAGCCGACAGCACGCACATGTGTAACACGAGGCAGAACGCAGATACGACCAACTGACTTGCATGGTAAATTACCGTGCTTAAATAGCATGCAATATGTGTACTTGCATACTATTGGTTAAAGGTGGCTAAACGTGGTTAAACGGCAATTTTGCTTTTTACTCATTGGTGCAACGTAAATAAATTTGAATTTAATTTACGCAATATGTCGGCGATTGATTTGTGATAGATTTATATTTACCGTAGTCTGAGAGGAGTTTGTATCCTAGTCTACGATTACTCTTCAGTTTGGCCAAAATAATTCTCTCTGATCTTTGACGGATTATCAGCAGTGATGAATTAATTTCTTTATCGATCATATCTAACCTCATTTTTTTAATACTATTGATAAGACTACATTTCATTATATTATCTCGTTTGATTCTTAGCTTACATAACTTCCTATTGATTCGCTTTGGTATAACATCCGTAAATGTAGATGCCCTAAATATATCAGATAATAACAATGAAACAGAAGAAACAAATTCGTCATTGTTCATGATAAAAAAAACATTCATAATCAATTGATAAGCTTAATTCTCTAAAAAGATTCCAGTTGATTCTGGAACATTGCACGTGTGCATTTTCAAAATTAGGTTTCTGTGTTTTGCTACTCAAAAGGTTCCATTGTAAAATAATTTGTTTATGATCCAATTCTTTGAAGTAATTTACAACATCATAACTGTGCGAGTTCAACGCTTCAACTTCTAAATATACATGATCTAAGCATTCTGAACCTCTAGTTGGTTCCTTTATAATCTGCTTAAGATCATGATTAGAAAAAAGATTGATTATTTCACAGTCATGCACCTTATTAAAATCTCCTACCACAACAATATAACCATGGCAGTCCAAAATAGATTGAAAGGAATTGGTAAACATTTGATCATCATGTAAATTAGCATACGGCAGTCTGTAAACCGCGGTTAAAATCAGGTTATCTATTTGTATAGTTGTCCTAAAAAGGCCGGGAAGGAACTAGCGATAATAGTAGTTTAGGACTCCCAAAAATTTTCACCAAATCACTAACTTGCTTCGGTGACTTGTTTTCTTGATTGAATTCGCCTTCGATGACAAAGGGTGAATACCTTGTGGCGTGATAGGATTCCGTAGGAAATCCACAGATGTAGCTGCAATCTGCGTCTTGTCACAGTTGATCTTGAGTCCGTGGTTGGATAATTGTGAAAGGAAATTTCGTAAATACTTTGCATAAGATTCTAAGTCTGGACTGAAAACCAGTATGTCATCAAGATATGACATACAGTAAGCGGCGGCGTCTTGATGTATGTTGTCCATGAATCTTTGAAATGTCTGTGTAACACACTTTAGTCCAAAAGGTATGTAGAGATATCCAAATAGGCCAAATGGAGTGATGACCTCAGTCTTTTCAATATCTTCTGGCGCTACCGGGATGTGGTGGTAAGCTTGTCTGCGATTAATCACTGAGAAGAAATTGCTGCCACTGAGTGTTTCTTGTAAAGTGTTAATATTGGGAATAGAATATCCATCAGATTTGGTCACCTGAATTTAACGCAGTGGCTCTCCACCAGGCTCACCAACGATCCGTTTGATTTGGAGACTAAAGTGCAGTGGTGACACCCAGGAACTTTTCGATTTTCTGATGATTCTCTCTTCCAATAATCTTGAAAACTAGTCTTAGGCAGCTTTTCAGTTTTTGCGGGGGCCAGTGGTCGTTTCTTGAGTGCAATATGTTTGTCCTACTGTGTGAGGATATGGTGCATCGTGTTGGATACTCGTAGCTCTGACTTGCTCAGAGATCGAATAGCAGTTGTGTTCTCAAGACCTGCGGATATCTCTGCTCAATGATGCACTGTGGTTGGCTGAATGACCTGTGACTCAAAACGATCGGACGTTTGTCCAAAAACGTTGCTCAAGTCCGGTGGAGAGGTCGATGATCATTTGATTGGCAAGATCAACAATGAGCCCAAATTTTAGAGGGAAATCAAGGCCTATTATATTATGTGAGACCTTGGCAATGATGAAGTTGTGGGAAAATTCACGTCGTAGACCTATGTTGAGTGTGCGATGCCGGTAGCTATAAGTAAACATGGGCTCCCCTTTAGCTGGTGCAAGTAAAACGCCTAGAGACATCTCGGCTATTGAATCACCTTTGAGAACTGAAACTGATGCACCTGTGTCTACGATGAATTCTTTTCCAGTTTTGAAATCAGGGAGATGCAGAAGTTCGCTGGGCTGTTTGGCCGGGTCATACAAACAAGTAGGCTGGTCATTGCAATTGACATTGTGAGTTTGGCTGTCTATTTGGCATATTCGGCGTTGACGAAAAGAGTCAATAGGAACGTCAGGATGTAAGAGATTGCTTCCTACTGGTGCCATTGAGGCCGTTGATGTACAGAACGTACGGTCTTCTACTTTCTGTGCCATACGTTTCACGATCCTGATGCTTCACTACGCCAGTTTTCTGAGGCCTGGTCCATCAACTGTGGAAATTGACATTCACTCGGGAATTCTTCCGAACAGCACCAGTTCTTTGGGGGCATATCTATTAAAAGATTGCGGGGGTGTAGATCGTCATCTACTGTGATATCGTGTTTTGGGTGGAAAACTGGGTCGTGCGCTCACCTGGTTCAGCTCGGTATTCCCTATGGTTAATCCTTCTATAACTTTAGCCAAATTCGCTATTGTCCTCTCAAATGAGGTGATCCTATCATCCTATGGGGAAGGACAAAAAGATGACGAATTTAACTTAGGTTCTAAAACCATAAATTCCAACTCGCAACTCTCTGATATTTCATCTACTGAGAATGAAAGATGGTTGGGGGCTGTCTGGCGAATAATTTTTAATGACAGGAGAAGGTGATTAATAAAAGCAACCTAAGCCGCATGATCAGAAATATTGGTTTTTGGCCAACGTATTCGCAGTTCTCTTAAAATATCGATGGAGCAGATGTTTGGCATGTCTGATTGCGCATATTTATTTATTAGCTGCTTAGGCTCAGTGGGACCCAGCAAGGATTCCACTTCATTGTGAAGGCCCAAAACGGAATTGGGTAGCTTCTTAATGGCCTCAAGCTTCGGATATATCCGTCGCTGCAATTCTGCAGGTAGTTTAGCGAAAACCCTTCACTGTTTTTGATGACTGTCTAGAAACGGGTAGAAAGCAGAGTGTAAGCGCATAAAAAATAACTCGCAATCCCCATCTCATTCAGGAACATCAGTATCTAAAATAGGACCTGACATTCTAACAATGTAACAATAATTGTTTGCACGGGTGGTGGTAACAGTTCTTTAAATCAAGTTTGCGAGCTTGAAGTAAACACCAATCCCATTGTATTTAACCAGTCGTCGAACAACATAACAAAACTACCGCCAGCCGCAACGCACTGACGCGTTTCGACCGTCCTTGATCATCATCAGAGTACGACGGCAAACTGACTATCGAGGATCAAACCGCATTGAATATATATGGAAATCAAATTTAGTTATGCGGCTCTCACCTCTAACAGTCTCGCATACATTGAACTTGACTGGAAATGTCGGCTGCACAATTTCTATGCAGTCACGAACATTAACTGTTTGTAGCTTTCGCCATATATACATATATAGGCAACACAATTTAACAATAATTGTTTGCGCGGGTGGTGGTAACAATTCTTTAAATCAAGTTTGCGAGCTTGAAGTAAACACCAATCCCATTGTATTTAACCAGTCGTCGAACAACATAACAAAACTACCGCCAGCCGCAACGCACTGACGCGTTTCGACCTTCCATGATCATCATCAGAGTACGACGTCAAACTGACTATCGAGGATCAAACCGCATTGAATATATATGGAAATCAAAATTTAGATAGGTGGCTCTCATCTCTAGCAGTCTCGCATACATTCTACTTGACTGGAAATGTCGGCTGCACAATTTC
>JAQBSW010014335.1:0-11869 GCA_029291075.1 Eudiplozoon nipponicum
TGAAGTCGTATTGTCGTTGACTTTAGATTGTGTTAGCTTCACTATTACAGGTTTACACATTCCTCTACGAGATTGTACCGTCCTATTATTCCACATTCTTCTACCAAATATATAGTGGTTAAAGGGCGTAATACCGGCTCCTACCGATGAGTCGCCAGTAAGCACGAAACGAATGTGCATGAGATTATACTTTCCGTTCATGCTGCCTTTGGTTTATCCTTCTGGTCACAACTGAACTAATTTGTTACTAGGTTCGCAAAACCTAATACATACTTGCATATATATTAGGTCTTCACAACAAACAGTACTTAACTGAAATATCATGATGGTTTGACCAGCCCGTCCGTCCTGCCTAGCCGCACTACGACACATAATTACTTGTAATATTCATTAACTAATTAATAAATATGTACACACAATCAATTTATTCTGCATTAATTAAATAACACAGCTATGTATAATTAGCCCAGTAATAATTGACATATAAATAAATAAATTACAATGACTATAGGCAATTAGTAATTGCGATAATTGTTTTCTTTTTAAGGAGAATCTAGGCTAATGCTTGTAGGTTTCCCTCGTAGATACTTATGGAGAAAAGGGAAAAGAACGTTTTTTGCATCTGGTAGAATTTCTAATTCTTTTTAACATGGATAGGGTACTACGAATTTGATTAAAGCTCACATTTCAAAAGAGTAATGCTTATTGATTTGTACTCTATTTGCCAACATTCCGCTCCTTCGTTGTTCATGCTTTATAGAGGCCTGTAGCCTAGCTGTAGATAGTTCCTCCTCTGTAACAGTACGAAATTTAATTCAAAGAGCCAAAGAATAAAACGTTTTTTGGTGTAAGATGTTCACGAGGATCAGCAAAGGAACATGAAAACCTCGGTGCATATTTTGACATGTTCTGTGCTCCTGTCAAGAGACGTAGCATAACTATCAGACTTTTCCAAGCGATCCAGGTAGCTCCTTCATTGGTACCCGGCTTTTGACGATTTCTACCGACACAACAGGCTCTAATAGACCTCCACTTGACAATTCAAGGAATCACCGATATTATTACCCGAGCTCGGTTTCAGACATATGTAAGTATTTCGAAAATAGCGCACAAGAAGTCTTTGACTATGGAGGTTCAAATTTCGGGCTCATAACTTTTAAACACATTAGGTTAAGGACGCGGACGTACAATGTTTCCTGAACTAATTTCAAACGCAAGAAAGGTAGCGGACAGAGCTGCCTACACCTTAGCACCGAAGCACAGTTCTCGCCATCGTCAGCAAATAGCACACAGATGCCTTCGCTGATCAACAATACGTCAAAGAGCATTACTAGGCTACTTGGCCATGAAGTTCGAGACCAAAATGTAGTTTCATGAGCCGAGGACGCGTCTTTGTCTACGAACGTGCACCGCGGGAGAAAATAAACAAGTTTTTCTCGAATGCCGCCCTTAAATATACTTTTACATATAAAGCACTGGGCATCAGTAATAGAAGTGAACACATTTGTTTTTGGGTCTGTTGTGTAAGGCTGACGAACATGACAAGTTATACAACAGTATATCTCGTCTAGTGCACGTAAACCAAATGGAAAATAAAATGAAACCAAATCCAAACGACATATTTTTCACGCACAGTGACGCCTTAACTCATGTGCACAACAGCCGAACGAACAGCTAACTCGCTTCCTATTGATCGCCAACCTCTGACTGATCGGCAAGAGGCATCTCGCCCAGTTCGCTCAACATTGAAGACAAAAGTACAGATTCAATCAATTATTGAGTGTGAAGATGAAAACCCCTTTTGTGCACAAAATTATTCTAGTGTTGGGCAGAATAACATAGTGGTTGCAGGAATAGTTTACACAAGTGCGCTCTATCGTAGTTAGTCAAAACAAAAGAGTTAAAAATTAAAATAAAACATAATCACAGAGCGCAAATCGAACTTTGATTAAACTAAGCAAAGAAAAGTGTACAACTTACTTCCATTACTTGGCCATCTCGCCGGACCAAACTTAACCTCATTTTAAGCATCTTATCATAGTTGATTCTTGATGCGAAGAGAGACATAAGACAGTAACATTAAAATCAGCAAATTATTAGCATAAGACATTTTGAAAGACGCAAGCATGCTTAGCTTAAAATTAGAGTAGAAAGAGTAGTACAAAAGTGGAATAAGTTCATACCAATATTCAACGCGTCCTACAAGAGAAATTGAATCAATAATATGCACAAGTGTTCAGTAGTTTACATACGTAGATACATAGGCGAAGAACTATGTCAACCACGCTATGGGTTCCCGGACAGACTATTACAAAAAGGTAGCGTGACAAGTGTGCTCAATGTACCCTGACCGTCGGCATATTTCCGCAGTGGATATCTCGAACAATAATGACAGTAAATGGCACCAATGACTTACTTCCTTCACGAATCCAGCTACCCATCCAAGTTATACTGGTAGTTCGGCGAGCAGAACGCGTGAGCGGCTTTCATAGACAAGGACGGAGAAAATTTTAAACAATGAAAATTATCATCTATTTATAATTGACAAGGTGCCATTCCCTTTATTCACAAACTCAAAGGAGTCGCGAAAGCTACTGGTTGGCGATTAAATTTGTACTATCTGTAGGCTTCTTTTTAATTGGTCCGCCAGTTTGTGCTGTGGACTGTTAGCGATAGATGTAATTACACTTAGTGATGACTAGTTGCTCAGTAGAGCTAGTTTGTGTACCTTCAGCAGGTTTTCCATTCTGGCCGCCTGTGTGCCAACTTTCTGTTCTTATTTAGTACGACGTATGTTGGTACTGAATTTATTAGAAGTCGTATCAACCATTCTTTGTTAAATCGATCCGCATGCACCTTTAAATACACGCAATATTGAATCCTCAGCAGTCACTTTTCTGTTTTGCTAACTTGGCATGGCTCGAGTTAATGTTCAGTATTACATACATAAAATAAGGCATGCTAATGCACAAAGTGATACACATTTAAAGAAAAGGCACACTTAAACGGAGACTCACCCCTCAAACCCCACCCCACCAACTGCTCTAAATTTAATACCAAGAATTGATTGTGTGCGGGTGAGAGTAATACTATTTAATACTTAGAAGCTATAAATCTCACTAACAGTCGTCGAACAACATAACAAAACTACCGCCAGCCGCAACGCACTGACGATCATGGAAGGTCGAAAACGCAAAGTGTTGTGGTAGTTTTGTTATGTTGTTCGACGACTGGTTAAATACAGTGGGATTGGTGTTTACTCCAAGCTCGCAAACTTGATTTAAATAACTGCTCTAAATACATGGTTTGAAGGAAACCTAAAGCCATTAACGCATTTGCTTAAACCTGTTCTTGTGATTAGCGTACTGTGTGATTAGATGTCTAAAGATGGTACTGGAAATGAAGTACCGCCAGGTTCAGATTGAACTTCATTTCCAGTGGTTAGTACGAATAGTGTGGAAGCCTTAGGAATGTCGACACCAAGAGGCCGAACTCAGTTCGTACTTGGAAATGAGGATCAATCGGATCATTGCGTAACCGAGAGTGCATGTCGACCACCCACGAAAGAAAATCTTGGATACGAAAAATTGACTACTAATTTTAGTTCCGAATATTGCTTGCACTCTATAGAAATACAACAGTACGCTTCATAACAGATGGTCCACGGCATAATTTCCACCACATGCGCAATGATACTGGAAACGATTATTATGGATATTATTCCGAGAGGGTTTTGGGCTCCACAAATGCGTACACGTGCACACAAACTGCTATCCATCAATCACAATGAAAATGCAAAACTCTTGAGCCATGTAAAATGCGGCAAATAGTCAACGCGGTGTTATAATGAAAAGCACAAAAAAAATATCAGTTACATCGCATTGAGCTGACACGAAGGAAAGAACCCACCATTCTGAACACCTACTAAGTTAACAAGAGCTTTATAAAGCTGGATGCTGCCAGTAGCCAATGAACACATCAGGCACGCTTCAATTTGATTTAGACTTGCTACCAGTTACGCTATACCTAATGCATAAATCAGCCAGGTTACAGTAAGTTGTATCAAAACACCAATAGAGTCGAAACCTTCGAAGCGCAATAACACCCGAGATAAAAATAGAACTATCAGCGCATTATTTGATGGTATGCTTTATGCGCTCAAATTTTCGATCAGAGACTGTTTCTAACATTCGAATTTGTAAGGAGAGTATGAATGGCAAACTAAAATCGATCGTAGAGGACGTGAAAATTCGAGCAGGTATATATATATATTGAATTGCGCGGATCTACTTACCAGCACAGTGGGCGTTGTGGTTGAGTGCGTTAATGAGCTTGCACTGTGCAAAGAGGGAGTGCGGTTCACGCCCACAATGCCAGTGCTTACAGTGCTTCCGGTGCCCAATGCACTAGTCACCGAGGCAAGTTCTACGTTATCTTTTACTGGGCATGACGACGGAGTGGAAGCATCCCCCTCATCGAGCAAGTCAAAGAGCACATCTACGGCCGATGACGCCGACGCTGACGGAGCGACAGCCTCGGATTCATTTTTTTCAGTCCTGTCAGATTTCGAACTCGCTACTTTGCGTATGGCAGTTGCGTAGACTGGCGCATCGCTCAACGCCGTGACGCCAATGTTAGTCTTAGATTCATTCGTCAATGGCTTAGTGATTGTCCTGTTCCCAGTCAACGACAAATCACAATACTCTTCTGTAGATGCACTACCATTGCCACCAACGCTACCAACACGGCCTGCCACAAGGCCGTGCTTTTTCTGCCTAGCGTCACCAATAGATGTCAGTTTGTCCGATGAGATTTCGTCGTAGGGACGCTTCATCGTGAAGTGAGCTGTAATTTTCACATAGGAAAGAGAGCATAACGATAGTAAAAGAAATGAGGAAATACATGTTAGCAGCCTGTAGAACACAACCAAATACATTTATATATATATATATATATATATATATATATATATATATATATATATATATATATATATATAATATAGTGGCAAGTTGTTTTGTTACAGATAGCATTACACTGATATTAACAAAGCGGTAGAATTACAAGGAATATTCATCTATTTTTAGTGAGATAATTACTTCATGAGCAGTCATGTCTTCACAACGCTCGAAAGTCCATCCATAATTAAATAGGCATAATTTTCTGTCTCATATATATATATATATATATATATATATATATATATATATATATATATATATGGCGCCAAACTGGAAAACGTTAAGGTTTTCTAAATGAAAGAGTTAGAAACCAAACAGTGTAGAAAGGAGTCCGCTGTGCGTAGAACAAAAAGTGAATATGCTAACTACTCACCAAGAAGGGACGCGGAAAAATCAGAACTGTCCGTGGAAATGGATAAATCGTGCGCCTGCTCAGATGCATCGGTTGGTTTATTCTCCTGAAGCATATTTTTCCGATCTGTCTGTCGTGCTCCAATAGACCCCGAAGGAACATCCGTTTCACCATCTTGCAGACTGTCGTATAGACTTGTCTGCATCAGCTCGGCTAGACGCATAAGGCCGCCATTGCCTCCATTAGAAACATCGCCATGTCGAGACGAGTAGTTCAAATTTTTGCTGCCGTCGGTTTCCGCGCCTATCGGGATTGTGCTCACAGAACTCTTAAGGCAATCGTTAAATGCATTACCTGAATCGATACCAATTACACGAAATAATGGAAAAGCGAATAGCTAAAGACAAGTCTGAGAACAGAAAGACAATTTGGCTTCATATAAAACACGATGAAAATTAAAAACCACAAGATTTATGAATTTTGACGTAAAAAAACATATAGGCGAGAAACACAGAAATAACTGACTTGAGGACCTCTGAAACTTAGCCAGTCATATTAACAACGGAACCACGGACCATACCGGTATCAAAATCGTGTCGACTCATCCTCTAATGTTAGCATTAACGTTCTCGTCATAATTTGCATCCTAAACAGCAATAAACGTTTTCCACGCTAATTAGTTGCCTTACAAGTAATAATTATGATGCACTCATCAATTCCGACAAAAAATGTCATACTATTACTTGGCTCTTGGTTGGCGGAACAAGATTTTTACTCTGTTGCTTGTCTTTTTCGGCAGCTTGTTTATCCCACCAAGTATTTGACAATTACTAATTAAAGTCGTAAATTTAGCGTAAAATGTTTAATTAATGCATAGAGTTAGATCTCTTAATCATAACTGTCTTTTCACTAGATGAGAACACGTAATGTATATGTGTGCATCATATGGGTATGCATCGTCTTCACGTGTACACTCATCGAAGTTAAACTACACTGATTTCATGATACCTAATGACGATTTACTGGATAAGCGTACAGCATGCATCAGTGTGTGTTTATAGTACGAATTGCTTTTTATACATTGTGCAATTCTTACGTTATACTGCCATATATATATATATATATATATATATATATATATATAATGAGATTAGTGTTTATATCAATATTGAAACCTTGATTTAAATAATTTATATCTCCGCACGCTCGACCAATGACCATGTAATCTGGGTGTTACCAATGCTCTTTAATCAGACTGCTATCAATCTATTCCCTGTTACGCAACAAAAATTGTCTTCTAAGATTCCACCATAGATCCAGGCAACAATGTGCAGGATGATGAGAATTTTGTTTAAAACCCACGTGATAACGTCACTAGTCACTGCACTCTTGGCCAACATTGGAGCTTCACGATGCTAGCAAAAACAAAAATGATAAGTTACAGATTCTAATTTTTGTGGAGAACTAGGATATACCAGATTGTGTGTTAGGCACTGCGTAACTGGTAATCAATTAGTTCAAATAGGAATAGAAGGATATACCAAATTCAACATGAGCAAAAATATAATCACATGTACACATGCACTTCGTGCTTACTCACGACTTATCAGTATGAGCCGATATTTCGCCAAAGTCCATCTACATATTTGGGGAAGAGTTGTTGGGCAGTTGAACGGTGCTATCAAAAAGTATTTAACTGTTATGTATAGTATTGAATGATGTCATGCTTACCGCGAAATGTGATAACTGATATCGATCAAGGCCAGAGTGTATGGTTTAACTGGAGTAACAGGTGTTCGGCAATTGTTGTAATTCTCAATTTGGGTGAACTTTAGCATAAATTTATATCCATCAGGTTGGTATCATGTACCGACTCGGAAACCATAGTGTAGTATCCGGTACTCATCGATTTCATAAAAGGTATCAGTTAATACAATAGCATAGTGTTAGTACCATGCACCTTTCTTATACTTTAACGTTGGTATCGGATACTGAAACAATAGCAATATTTTTGGTATCATTACAAACTCTAGTATATACATTTTAAAGAGTGAGTTAGCGCCGAAGTCGCAGTGTCGAAACTTTACATGAAATTAGCTTCACTTCTGCAGGTTTACACATTTGTCTAGGAGATTGTACCGTCCTATTTTCACACATAACTCACCCAAATTTATAGTGGTTAAAAGGCGTAATACTGGCCTGTACTTATGAGTCGCCAGTAACCACGGAACGAATTTGCACGAGATTATACTTTTCGTTCATGCTGTCTTTGGTTTATCCTTCTGGTCATAATTGAACTCTTTTTTACTAGGTGCGCAACACCTAGAACATAATTGCATATATATTAGTTCTCTGCAACAAACAGTCTAGAACGGTGCTTTCTCTCATCCTAAATTGCTTGACAAAATATATAGTACCTATAAGGCGTAGTACCAGCTCCTAATGATGAGTTGCCAGTAAGCATGAAACGCGTGTGTACATGCTATCATAGATTTTATTCGTGCTAACTGTGGTATAAAATCCTGGGTCTATTTGAATTAATTTGTAAATAGGTACACAATAGCCCGTAAGAAAACAGCAGGTATTTGCAAAACTCACTGGATTATCATGATTCATTTTTAATATAAATTCTTTAGCAATGTTCCCAACACAAAAGGCTTAATTTTGAAAGTAAAGTAAAATAAGCGTAGAGGAACTAGATCATGATCAAGAGGTTGAAATCAAAGCTAGTCTATATGCGATGTAGACATTCGATTTAAAAATCTTTTTTCGATGCATTAGCCTAAAATCAGTCTAATGACAGCAAAAATGACATAAAACAGGATCTAAGGCAAACTAAACAGTAATGGAATGACGCATAAATTAAACAAAGCAAGCATTATAGTGACGCCTACCGTCAGAGGTCCGTCGCCTTTGAATTAAAAGAGCACCACCGTTCATGCCACGTCGCCCAGCAGCCAATGTACAGTAGCCAATAGCGGAAGCCGAAGCGTTCCCGATTGAGTTGACGCCAGTCTCAGACGAACCTGCGCCATTAACGGCCAACAGACAGTCATTAAGGAGTCCGCCACTGCTGCTGCTACTACTCGCGCTAACCGCGTCCAACTGGCCGAGACGCTGGCACAGATGAAAGCAAAACAGCATACATATAGAAGCGAAAATATGGCCAAAATGCTCGAGAATCTAAGTACACATGGATATGCAGCTAACATTAAAATCATTAAATACAAAGTTTATAAATGAATGCTGATCAGTTACTAAATCCATAATTAGATAGCGTTTAACCTTTCGTGTAGACGGTCGAATAAAAGTATCATTATGTTTGGCCACAAATCGCTTATTGGGCGATATTCTTAGTCCAGTTTCACTTCTAGGTGAAAATTTAGGAGAATCACGGCAACTCTTGGCCAAAATGCTGGGCGTGCAGCTCAGATCAATAGATTAGAATTAAAAGAAAATTTCTAACAAGAGTTATCCAAAATGTTATCATATGCAATAGCCGTTTGTTTCTCATTGTCTTTTCAAGAATCTTCAAATTAACATATATAATATATATAAGAGGGGAAAAACAGAAAATGAAAACGGAGAGTGTGAAACAGGGAAACAACCAACCGTTTGTGTGCATCAAGTCCGCCGAGTGGTGAGGGGACACCACTTGTACCAAATTCCCAAGAAACTCCATGAAATGTCATGGAGCCGGCTTATCCTCCAAAAGGAGTCAGCCGCAGTAAAGTAAAGTAGTGCATCAAGTCCGCATTTACCGACTCAACAATCATTATGTCGATACCCTTTACAGACTCGTTGTATATATTATATGCATAGAATTGTTTTTAAAGTCGCATTTTCCAAGACTTTATATGAAGTTAGCTCCACTAATGCAGGTTTACACATTCGTAAGGGAGATTATGCCGACAACTGTCCAAAATTCCTCACCAGAGTATATAGTGGGCATAGGGCGTAACACCGGCCCATACTGACGAATCGCCAGTAAACACGAAACGAATGTGCACATGAGATCATGTCCTCCATTCAAGCTGACTTTTCGTGCATTTATCTTAGTTCGCCGCAAAAAAAGAATATAAAGCTTGATTCAAATAAGTCCTATCAACACCCGGTAGGAGAAAATTAAAAGTTAGCGAGACTATAAATGATAGTAATAGCCATTTAATAACAGATGAAATAAGTCGTCTTGATAGGTGGGCTAAACAATTCAAAAATCAATTTTCTTGGGCACCTGCGTCAGTTCCGATTCCCGAAACCATGCCTGTATCAACAGTATGGAATTTTAATCTCGAAGAACCATCAGAGTTAGAAATACGGAATGCAATTCTACTTCTGAAACGTCGCAAAGTCGCAGGCCCTGATGATTTGCTTTCGGACTTATACAAGGACGGCGACGATATTATTTTGGGAGCGTTGACTAAACTTTGCCGTACAATAAAGATTTAGGAGACGTACAACTTGCTTGAAATGAGTCGACCACCATCCTTATCTTCAAATGTAGGCTATCGAAATTCGTGTGATAAAAAACCATGGTATATGATTGACTCCAGTCGTGTCTAGGTTATTTTATTCGATGATCTTATATCGTTTTAGCGCTTCGTGTAAATCACACACTAGAGAACAAATTGGATTCCGATCAGGACGAGGTTGTATAGATAATATTTTTATCTTAAGTAAAATTTCTGAATAGTGGCAATGTATATCGTCATCCGACAACAGCATTCTTTCAGGATGCATGTGTTTATGTTCTACTAGGCGATAGATTAGTCTATCTTGACCATGTAGACGATATCGTACTATTATTCAACAACCGAGAAATTTCTCAGGCCACCTTGAATAGATTAGCTCACGTTGTTCCGTCTTTCGGTATGAAATTCACACACTCGAAATGTAAGATACTTTTACAGGGACACCCACCACTCACTCCAACACTGCAACTGCAGAGTGAAGATCTGGACATAGTTGACAAGTTTACATATAGTGGTAGCTCTATCAATAACTCAGGCAATATGTCTGACGAGGTGAGCATATGAATTGCGAAAGCTAGAATAGCTTTCTCCAACCTTCACACAGCCTTAAAGGTTATGTTTACAATGCATGCTTACGCGAAGTTTTATTATACTCTAGTAAGACTTGGCTCGTTTTATTTGAGGATTGTAGACGCTTACAGGTGTTCGATCGTCGTTGATTAAGAAGCCTAGGTTACTAACGACGAATAACCAACGCTGACATTCGTAGCCGTGTTTTTGGATCAGCCAACAAGTACCCCTCGTTAGAAAAACAAATAAGACTCCATCAACTACGTTGACCTGGTTAGGTTTTGCGTATGCCTCCAATTCAATTGCGTAAGAAATGAGGTGAGTAGATTTTGAAATGGCAGCAACAGTTAAAGTCAACTACGTCAAAATTGGGTGGTAAAGGGCCCACTCGTCTTCCAGGATGAAGTCCGCGTGCGCATTACCTTTCTTGGTTGGAAACCCCTTGCGAAATGGCATCGAGGCGCGCTCAGTTGCGATCTTTTTAAAGATTTATAGTGGAATCACTTTCGTAATGTTATTTTCTTACAAGGGCAGAGTTAGTTACGAGATTTAGTATTGTTTATGACGTGATACAGTGAAACCCTCTAGGAAGCTCTATTGCTGATGCTGCCTTGCCCTAATGCTGACTTGGCCATAATGGTGCTGTGTAGAGTTATAATTTTCCGCTCTTATGTATTTTATCTAGATAAATATACTCATAGTAACTAGGTGCTCTCTTTCTCTCTCTCATAAATCTTACAAATAATTTGTTGGTTTTTTTATGATTGTTCATGATGATGACGATGATATAAACACCCGAGCAATCACTGGTTGCACTAAGTTAACAAAACTTACGTTACGCGGAGACTCTGGTGACCCCACTTCGTTTAGCTGCCTTCCTGGTGGTCGTGGTGCTGGACCTTTTTTCCTCGGTAGAGTAACATTTCCTGACATTGGTGACAATGCAAAATGACTACACGAGTCGCCTGATGTCATCGAAGTATTGGCAGTGGACATGTTCACAACTGAAACGTTGCTCAGGCCAGCTTGACTACTGCCACCGCCCAAAGGTGAGCCTAAGATGGTGAAAGAAATATGGAGTGAAAAATTGACTTAATGAAATCTAAAAGAATATGATATCGTAATTCTATGTTGAGGTGACGTACGCTTTGCTTCTTCTAAACTGCCAAATAAAACTTTCCAATGTGGGAGCCTTCAGATGAAACGCCCATGTCCATAATTTGCTGGGAGGTCGCTACACTAATATGAGTTGCATATTTGCAAATTAACATGATGTCAGAATAGATAGTTCAAATCTATCTATTGTGCCACATTTCGATTTTAATCAGACTTATTTGTGAGTGACATAGAAAATTCAGCTACGAGAGAAAGGATCATAAGGCAACGGGTATGATACATTTTGCACAATGAGCACAAGGTACAGAATGCCAGTTATTGGTTTTCGCTAGGAAGATAGGAATAAAGTAATGCTTATCATAACACATTGGCAACAAAGAACAAAGAACAAAAACAAG
>JAQBSW010014336.1:0-11867 GCA_029291075.1 Eudiplozoon nipponicum
TGAGAAATTATCCTTTTTCATATTATAGATATCTATCAATAAGTCTTTTTATGAATCACAAATTGAATTACGGCTAACTTTCATATTAAAATGTCGATGTTTTTAAAGACTCGTCGAGTTGACGTACATGCCGGATTCACCGATGCAAGTGATTTACTAGAAAGGTTGCGAAATTATCCTTTTTCATATTATATATATCTATCAATAAGTCTTTTTATGAAGCACAAATTGAATTTCGGCTAACTGCCAGATTAAAATGTCGATGTTTTTAAAGACTCGTCGATTTGACATACATGTCGGATTCACAGTTGATAATGATTTACTAGAAAGGATGAGAAACTATCCTTTTTCATTATATATATATCTATCAATAAGTCTTTTTATGAAACACAAATTGAATTACCGCTAACTGTCATATTAAAATGTCGATGTTTTTAAAGACTTGTCGAGTTAACGTACATGCCGGATTCACCGATGCTAGTGATTTATTAGAAAGGATGAGAAAATATCCTTTTTCATATTATATATACCTATTAACAAGTCTTTTTATGAAACACAAATTGAATTACCGCTAACTGTCATATTAAAATGTCGATGTTTTTAAAGACTCGTCGAGTTGACGTACATGCCGGATTCACCGATGCTAGTGATTTACTAGAAAGGATGAGAAATTATCCTTTTTCATATTATATATATCTATCAATAAGTCTTTTTATGAAACAAAAATTGAATTACGGCAAACTGTCATATTAATATGTCGATGTTTTTAAAGACTCGTCGAGTTGACGTACATGCCGGATTCACCGATGCTAGTGATTTATTAGAAAGGATGAGAAACTATCCTTTTTCATATTATATATATCTATCAATAAGTCTTTTTATGAAACACAAATTGAATTACCGCTAACTGTCATATTAAAATGTCGATGTTTTTAAAGACTCGTCGAGTTGACGTACATGCCGGATTCACCGATGCTAGTGATTTACTAGAAAGGATGAGAAACTATCCTTTTTCATATTATATATATCTATCAATAAGTCTTTTTATGAAACACAAATTGAATTACGGCTAACTCTTATATTAAAATGTCGATGTTTTTAAAGACTCGTCGAGTTGACGTACATGCCGGATTCACCGATGCTAGTGATTTACTAGAAAGGATGAGAAATTATCCTTTTTCATATTATATATATCTATCATAATATCTTTTTATGAAACAAATTGAATTACAGTTAACTGTCACATTAATATGTCGATGTTTTTAAAGACTCGTCGAGTTGACGTACATGTCGGATTCACCGCTGCTAGTGATTTACTAGAAAGGATGAGAAATTATCCTTATTCATATTATATATATCTATCAATAAGTCTTTTTATGAAACACAAATTGAATTACCGCTAACTGTCATATTAAAATGTCGATGTTTTTAAAGACTCGTCGAGTTGACGTACATGCCGGATTCACCGATGCTAGTGATTTACTAGAAAGGATGAGAAATTATCCTTTTTCATATTATATATATCTATCAATAAGTCTTTTTATGAAACAAAAATTGAATTACGGCTAAATGTTATATTAAAATGTCGATGTTTTTAAAGACTCGTCGATTTGACATACATGTCGGATTCACAGTTGATAGTGATTTACTAGAAAGGATGAGAAATTATCCTTATTCATATTATATATACCTATTAAAAAGTCTTTTTATGAAACACAAATTGAATTACGGCTAACTGTCATATTAAAATATCGATATTTTTAAAGACTCGTCGAGTTGACGTACATGCCGGATTCACCGATGCTAGTGATTTACTAGAAAGGATGAGAAATTATACTTTTTCGTATTATATATATCTATCAATAAGTCTTTTTATGAAACAAAAATTGAATTACGGCAAACTGTCATATTAATATGTCGATGTTTTTAAAGACTCGTCGAGTTGACGTACATGCCGGATTCACCGATGCTAGTGATTTATTAGAAAGGATGAGAAACTATCCTTTTTCATATTATATATATCTATCAATAAGTCGTTTTATAAAGCACAAATTGAATTTCGGCTAACTGTCATATTAAAATTTCGATGTTTTTAAAGACTCTTCGAGTTGACGTACATGCCGGATTCACCGATGCTAGTGATTTACTAGAAAGGATAAGAAACTATCCTTTTTCATATTATATATATCTATCAATAAGCCTTTTTATGAAACACAAATAGAATTACGGCTAAATGTTAAATTAAAATGTGGACGTTTTTAAAGACTCGTCGAGTTGACGTACATGCCGGATTCACCGATGCTAGTGATTTACTAGAAAGGATGAGAAATTATCCTTTTTCATATTATAGATATCTATCAATAAGTCTTTTTATGAAACACAAATTGAATTACGGCTAACTTTCATATTAAAATGTCGATGTTTTTAAAGACTCGTCGAGTTGACGTACATGCCGGATTCACCGATGCAAGTGATTTACTAGAAAGGATGCGAAATTATCCTTTTTCAAATTATATATATCTATCAATAAGTGTTTTTATGAAGCACAGATTGAATTTCGGATAACTGCCAGATTAATATGTCGATGTTTTTAAAGACTCGTCGATTTGACATACATGTCGGATTCACAGTTGATAATGATTTACTAGAAAGGATGAGAAACTATCCTTTTTCATTATATATATATCTATCAATAAGTCTTTTTATGAAACAGAAATTGAATTACCGCTAACTGTCATATTAAAATGTCGATGTTTTTAAAGACTCGTCGAGTTAACGTACGTGCCGGATTCACCGATGCTAGTGATTTATTAGAAAGGATGAGAAAATATCCTTTTTCATATTATATATACCTATTAACAAGTCTTTTTATGAAACACAAATTGAATTACGGCTAACTGTCATATTAAAATGTCGATGTTTTTAAAGACTCGTCGAGTTGACGTACATGCCGGATTCACCGATGCTAGTGATTTACTAGAAAGGATGAGAAATTATACTTTTTCATATTATATATATCTATCAATAAGTCTTTTTATGAAACACAAATTGAATTACGGCAAACTGTCATATTAATATGTCGATGTTTTTAAAGACTCGTCGAGTTGACGTACATGCCGGATTCACCGATGCTAGTGATTTATTAGAAAGGATGAGAAACTATCCTTTTTCATATTATATATATCTATCAATAAGTCTTTTTATGAAACACAAATTGAATTACCGCTAACTGTCATATTAAAATGTCGATGTTTTTAAAGACTCGTCGAGTTGACGTACATGCCGGATTCACCGATGCTAGTGATTTACTAGAAAGGATAAGAAACTATCCTTTTTCATATTATATATATCTATCAATAAGTCTTTTTATGAAACACAAATTGAATTACGGCTAACTCTTATATTAAAATGTCGATGTTTTTAAAGACTCGTCGAGTTCACGTACATGCCAGATTCACAGATGCTAGTGATTTACTAAAAAGGGTGAGAAACTATCCTTTTTCATATTATATATATCTATCAATAAGCCTTTTTATGAAACACAAATAGAATTACGGCTAACTGTTAAATTAAAATGTCGACGTTTTTAAAGACTCGTCGAGTTGACGTACATGCCGGATTCACCGATGCTATTGATTTACTAGAAAGGATGAGAAATTATCCTTTTTCATATTATAGATATCTATCAATAAGTCTTTTTATGAAACACAAATTGAATTACCGCTAACTGTCATATTAAAATGTCGATGTTTTTAAAGACTCTTCGAGTTGACGTACATGCCGGATTCACCGATGCTAGTGATTTACTAGAAAGGATAAGAAACTATCCTTTTTCATATTATATATATCTATCAATAAGTCTTTTTATGAAACACAAATTGAATTACGGCTAACTGTTATATTAAAATGTCGATGTTTTTAAAGACTCGTCGAGTTGACGTACATGCCGGATTCACCGATGCTAGTGATTTACTAGAAAGGATGAGAAATTATCCTTTTTCATATTATATATATCTATCAATAAGTCTTTTTATGAAACACAAATTGAATTACGGCTAACTGTCATATTAAAATGTCGATGTTTTTAAAGACTCGTCGAGTTGACGTACATGCCGGATTCACCGATGCTAGTGATTTACTAGAAAGGATGAGAAACTATCCTTTTTCATATTATATATATCTATCAATAAGTCTTTTTATGAAACACAAATTGAATTACGGCTAACTGTTATATTAAAATGTCGATGTTTTTAAAGACTCGTCGAGTTGACGTACATGCCGGATTCACCGATGCTAGTGATTTACTAGAAAGGATGAGAAACTATCCTTTTTCATATTATATATATCTATCAATAAGTCTTTTTATGAAACACAAATTGAATTACGGCTAACTGTCATATTAAAATGTCGATGTTTTTAAAGACTCGTCGAGTTGACGTACATGCCGGATTCACCGATGCTAGTGATTTACTAATGGCCTCATTTGCGCTTCTGCTAGCATACATTAATTTGGTTTGTTTCCTTATCCGTAAAAGTTGATTCTCATCCTGTTAAAATTAGCATTGATTTAAATATTGTTCAGCTTTGATTAATCTCATTCGCTTTCAATTTAAGTCTAGTTAACTGCTCGTTGTTAAGGCTTGCCTCGTTTGAATCTACTATCTCCTAAAAGCCTTTATGTTTATGATAAATCAGCCTCACTCTCTATCGTGTACATGGCTATCGATTTTTAAACCAAAGCCTTAAATTTCGCGACAGACGAGTATATCCTAATTAATTGCTAAGGTTATCCTTAACAATGCTTTTATTTAAAGTGGTTTACTGTAAAATAATGATATTATTGGTTACGACGTCTTATTGACTTTTTACATTCAGTATATTGTGTTTTAAGGCTAGGTAAACTAGATTGTGTGGCAATTATATTTCCGTAAATTTAATGCTTAGACAACTCTCGTCTGATCGAATTGCTTTGTTACCTGACGTTAAATCACAACTGCCACCACAACTCAATCACAAATACATTTTTCTGTGGTAACTGCTAGTTAACTGTTATGACCAGCTGCGTTGTACCGTGCATTTTACTCATAAACGTGAAGATTTAAACTAGGCAGGAGTGTTTGAAAGAGGACAATTAGTCGTTAGCATCTTATCTCACAACCTGTTGTGTATTATAATTGAAGTTATAAAGAACTTTGATGAAATTTTCTTTTATGATGTACGTATTTATCTGATTAATTTAACAATTTGGTATTTTACATCAATAAATAATGCCAAATTCGTCTTGATCTATTCCTTTCCTATACTAATTGTTGCAAAGTTTGCGTATTCACCTTTAAATTCTAGTGAGAGACATTGTATAAAAAATAATTCCTTTTACCTCCATTTCATTTTCCAATCCCTGCTATGAGCAGCTATTTCGCATCCTTTTGGGTAAATTTATTATCACATTACAATTTCGCTTACATGAGAAGTATGCTATTTAGTAAATGCCATTATTCTGATACGGTACAAAGGAATAAATTAGTTTTCTTCCTATTTCAATCTTAAAGTTTTTAATTAATTATCACATTTATGATACAAAGATGACAAAAATATTTTAAGTGATATATTTTCCTCGTGATTTTATTAGAGTCATTTGTATTACTGGAAACCGGCATTTTCTTTTAATTTGTCATAAAATGAACTAAAATCTGATTGGCTGTCTTGTATAGGCCAATCTTCTGCTAGGCGAGCGATGTTGCATATAACCTACTCTATTCAGTTATCCGAGTGTTTTCATAACTTGTTTAAAAATGGAAAATTGGAGCTACATAGTGAGAATGAAAGAACAACTTCGGACTAAGCCATGTCTACGCTGTGTCTTCTCGTCGTTGCCAAAAAATAGTGTAGCAATGGTTGCCTCTCAGATGGTTGTGTGACCATCTCATAAATTAATCGTTAATTATTATTTTATAATTTCTTTGAATCAAATTTAATTATGTTGCTGCTCTGATAATATCGAAAATAAAATATATTTATTAACATTGTGACCTTTTAGCTACTTTTATTGCTACAAGGTCAAATAGAAAATTATCTCACATTCCATAATTCCAATTAAGCAGAGTTTCATAACAGCAATTATCTTAGGATGTTGAATGATGTATGATGCTAAAAGGTTTTATAACAAACTTTATAAAACTGAACTTATTATTATCACCATCATTGACAGTATTACATCCCCTCTGCTTAAGGATGAAAATCTCCATACTATTATCAATTAATGTTTGGCATGTCAGATAGACATAGCTAACAACACACAGACCCAATGACAATTGCATGTGTAAGGAACGCAAGCATTAAGTAAATTGATCAGTTATTTACTGTTTATTGCAGAGAACTAATATATATGCAAGTATGTATTAGGTGTTGCGAACCTAGTAACAATTTAGTTCAGTTGTAATCAGAAGGATAAACCAAATGCAGCATGAACGGAAAGTATAATATCATGCACATTCGTTTCGTGCTTACTGGCGACTCATCAGTAGGAGCCCGTATTACGCCCTTTAACCACTATATATTTGGTCAAAGAATGTGGAATAATAAGACGGTACAATCTCCTAGACGAATGTGTAAACATGCAATAGTGAAGCTAACATCATCTAAAGTCAACAACAATGCGACTTCAACGCTAACTCACACCATAAAGTAAATTGATTTACCGAATAAGTAACAATAACAAGTCAGCTGTATTTTTGCTGTCATTTAACCGCTTTATAACATGACGTCCCAATGCAAAAAAGTCTGTTACATTGAGAGTATAAACTTATGAAGAAGATGACGACAAATTTTAATATAAATTATTATTAATTCGGTTTTTCAAGGAATAAGTTTGATACGAATATGGACTCCATTCAAAAATTTGAATCAAAACTAACCTGCATAACAAAATGCCTAAGTAGCATCAAAATCATGTAAAGACACTTAATCTGACTTAATCAAATCGTTAGACTATTGGGGACTTGTTAAGCAAAGCGCACATAAATGTGTAATTTTTATTTCGAAACGCGAAATCATGACTAAGCTACGGCATTTAAAGAAGCTTTAGTGGCTATTCCGACGAAATATCCTCTTTTGATTCAAAAAGTAGTTTTTGGACCCGAACTTACATAATTTTGTCTCTCAAATTACTATTAGCGATTAAGTTTTGCAAAACTGATTGCATATGTCTTACAGGATTATTCCCAAATTCGCGTAAATTCTTAACTGTCTACGCCAACATAAATCTACCATATTTACTGTGAAAAATAGAAAGTTCGGATATTTTACACTGGCTCTGATGGTTCCCTTAATGTGGTGTATTTAATGCAACCACAAAAAATGTTGATGCTGGATAATTTAAAGGGAACAATGATCGTGTGACTTTACCTTTGAATAAGAAGGTGGAACTTTCTGATCGAAAGATATGGTGGTGAGTAAGAACCTGTGCAACATGCCCAAATTAAAATTTCTTGTGAGGACTGCCGAAATGTTATGACTATATTGTTAGGGAGGACTTTGATATGAACATGTGAATGTGAAACATAAAAGCTCTTAAGAATTATTTAAAGAAAGTTAAAAATAATTAATGCGAATATAATGATTTAAATTTATATACTGCTTTGAAATTTACGCAAGGATTCGATAAAATGATCCGTAAAAACAATAATTAATGGTTTTAAGAACTTTATATCTTGGTAAATATAGCCCAAGTGGAATGAAAATGCAGACAGTAAACAAACGCTATTTGCTATACCAGGACTTTAATCTTACCAAGCAAAACTTCAAATGGAATTCAGGTTTGGCGTGAGAAAGGGCAGAGCTCAATATACTGCATTTAAAAAAAAGATTCGTATGAACATTAGATGAACATAGACCATTATTTAAATAAGGCATCCGTCCAACCGAATGAAATATATCTATTCTCACAGAGAAAGCTCTATGCAAATTCTGGATCTGACAGATAAGTAAACTAGTTTATCTGCATTCATTTATATGCAAATTTAAATCTAACAAAATATATTTAAATAAATAAATAAATAAAGGCTTCGCAATTATGAATTACAAAACTTATGGAAGCCAGGATAATCGCGAGAGAGGGCAGAGTTGAATAGAATACATTTGTAAGACAAAATGGTTAGTAAAGACGTTAGATTAACTGAGATCATTATTTACATAGGACAGCTTTCCAACTCGCCCTAACCTGTCTATTTTTTTAAAATCAGGATTTGATAGAAAATGAAAGTAATTTAGCAAATTTCAATTATATATAAATATAAATAATAAAATAAAATTTAAATAAATAAATAAATAAATATCAGCTAATCTATTATTAAACAATAAGCAACTAGGAGTCACGATTTTCGCGAGTAATATCAGAAATCTATATAATAAATAATAATACAAAATGGGTTAGTACAAACTTTAGATGAACAGAGACCATTACTGAAATAGGACATCTTTTCAACTTGACTAGAAATATTTATTCTTAAAGGAAAATCACAACGAATATTATGGATTTGATTGAAAAGTATAGTAATTTAACATTACTCATTATATATATATATATATATATATATATATATATATATATATATATATATATATATATATGTATACTTATAAATAGTTAAGTGAAATAAATATATATATATATATATATATATATAAAGAACGAAACAACAATAATTCGGTAGCTCAATGAAAAATACATCTTAATAGTTTCAATGTGATTTCAATCAATAAGCATCTAAAATATACAAATACAGAAGATAGATTGGAAAAAAATTAAAGCGTGGGCGTTATAATTAAAGCCGCCAACACTATCAAAACGATTGTCAGTCAATCAATTTGTCGACTGGGCATTAGGGAAATTGTACACTGATTAAATCAGACAGACAAAAATTGCTAGCTTCACTACTACAACGAAAAAATATATTAAATAAAATTTGGTCATCACGATTTAATTCCATATAACACACGCAGGTGGTACAGTGTATCATACATGATGGTATAAAGATGACAATTTAGAATATTAAGTTGAAATCAATACCGTAAAGTTATCCAGGTGAAGAAATGAATTATTAAGAAAACTAAAACTCACACCATTGAAAATGCTTGCCCTGCGCGGCATTTGTGATGTAGCTTTATTGAGTGTCACTGAGTCAAATGTCTTTATTCTAATCCAATCTCTGTCAATTTTGGCAATTAATTGATTAGCATCAATTAAATACCAAACTAATCTAGTTGCCAATTTGCATTTGATAACTTATGCTAGGTGATGATAACACAGAAAAAGCGCGCATAATCAAATCTTTCAGATTTAATTTAAATCAGTATCACTTCACCAAATGGGCATGTCGAATGAAATCCAGCTAAAATAATCGGAAGATCTAAATACTCGCCCCTGAGTTCCTGTGATAAAACAAACACAAGCTTACTTACTGCAGTTACTCTGAATTGAATTTGCATACAATTCCTCAAATGTGAACGAAACAATATGTCAAGTAGAAAAAATATTCACTAAGCAGTCCGCTTACGTCCTTATTGAGAGCTCGTAAAGAAATTTCCATAATTTTCTTTAGACGAGATTCAACAAATGCAGATTTAACTTCTAGTTTATAACTTAATCTACTGTGCTAACCTAGTTGCTCATTATAGAAAAAGTTAAATTATGTAAAAAGTTTTGTTTTTGGTAACTCTTTCCTTTAGTTGGAATACGTTCGGACACTACAAACCTGAGGTTCAAATTAACCAATCCAGACCTATATTTTTACAACAGACATCATGCAATTTGTGGTAGATATTATGAATTTAATTGGAGTCTGTATATAGTTCTTGGTAGTATAAACTAAACAATGCATTAAAGAGCAAAGGAAATTTTTTTCAGGTAGTCCGCTTTGGCTCTTTTTGGGAACTCGTGAGGTATTGCAGAATTTGACGTGGACAGGGCTTCAACCGGGTTAAATAGACTTTGAATTCTGGGACTTCCCGTCTTGTGTTACATCTTTTACGCATTTTAGGAAAGTTTTGGTTAGCTTTTTCTTCAGGTGGAATCTATTTGGAAAAATTAAGTTCTAATTAGTCGCCCCTGATCTTTCACCATACAACCGAAGACATAACACTTGTAGAAGCAAAACTAAAATCGCGTCTAATGTCGGGTTTCTGATTATATTTATGCTGCCTGGATAAGCTAAGTATTGCATAACATTGATAAATCAATTCATTCAACAGACTGGTTGTGTCGCTATTGGAAAGTTTTCCAAGAACTCTCCTTAATGTTTGCTACGTTAAATGTGGTCCAGTCCATTGTTTTAGGCCTGCCTCAAAGTGCACAAATTTTCAAATCATATACCGACCTATTTTTTCATTAGCCTTTTTTGCAAGTTGAAACGATTTTGATTCTCTTAATACGTGAAATTCTAACAAACTACCCCCGATTCGTCATTATATTTTAGTAATATTTTGAATTAAAAAAAATTGAATTAAAATGATGGCTAAAGTTAAGATATTAAATACAGATATGTGTTTAATAAAAATGAATGTTGTATCAGGTAGAAGAGGAATTTTTTCTCGTGCAGAAGTTTCATAATTATTCTGCGATTGTTAATTTTTCTCCAGACGTTTCCGTGGACGGTCTCAAAACGAGCACATTTCGTTTTGATTATGGCACACTAACCACTGCGTTATCCCTGCGGTACGCCATATGCCAAATTGGACGTATTAGATGGCCTTTCATTGTTGCAAAACCTATTTAGAATTATTTTTATGAAAGAAATTTATATTTAGCGGCCCTCGAATTTTAGGTACACAACAGACACCATTCCCATTAGAAATGGTAAATTGGAACGAGATTAAATGGCAATATTTTCTTTATGTATATTTTGTCACTTTTAACTTAAAACGGCATCATGTGAATAGGCAATTGATTATGTAGACTTGTTTTGTCATTATCGGTTACTCGGGCGGGGTTCGAAACTGGGTTCAATTAATTGTGACAAAGCGGCACTAAACACTGAGACACAACACGCAATTTGAAGTTACATACCAACTCATGCTTCGTCAGGTAGAACCTATTTGCAATCTGTTAGGTCAGCCCAGATGAGGCATTATACATCAATCACCATATCACTTGGGTAATAGAAACTATAGTACAAGATTTGCATTATTTAGCAAAAGTATTTCATCCAGTAGATCAATTTCTTCTATTTTTAAAATTCATAAAGTATTGATTAGTATTAGCTGCGGACTCGGCTCGCAGCCGGCATAGAGAATCCAGGAAATAGAAAATAGGCCGCATCTATAGGAAAGGCTAATCAGAATATGTTAGTTGATTTTTTAATAAAAAATGTGTGTAGTTTGCAGCAGATTCAGCGCAGTGGTTTGAATAATGGAATCAAGAAGCAAATGTACCGCGGTCCATGGCAAATTCTTGGCGATGCGTTAGGATTAATCAAAAGGAAGAAATTGGTCTTCTTAATGAATTTCCTTTGCTGAGTTATGTGTTGTCTATTTTATTTTGACGATATAGATAATTTTTTGTTTGTGAAAAATGATGATCCTCAGCATAGAAAATACATACACTTTGTAAAGAGCGGTGACTTTACAGTTTCTAACTATTCAGATTCAGCGATTCTACTGGCATCTGTGGATTGAGAAAGAAGTGCACCGCATAGAGTAAATAGTTTTTTTTAATCTGAAACTTTGCTCTCCCTTTGAATCAAATTTTCCATTGTGACAAACACACATTCAGTCGTAACTAGTCAATCACATATCTCTAGCAAAATGGTTGTCAGACTAACTGCTTTGAAACAATTGAATTTGAGTATTTGTCAAGCTCGCAAAGCTTGTTT
>JAQBSW010014337.1:0-11867 GCA_029291075.1 Eudiplozoon nipponicum
GCATATATATTAGTTCTTCGCAACAAACAGTATTTAACTGTAATATATTGAATTGAATGATGTCATGCTTACCGCGAAATGTGGTAACTGATGTCGATGAAGGCCAGAGTGTATGGTTTAACTGGAGTAACAGGTGTTCGGAAATTGTTGTAATTCTCAATTTGGGTGAACTTTAGCATAAATTTATATCCATCAGGTTGGTATCATGTACCGACTCGGAAACCATAGTGTTAGTATCCGGTACTCATCGATTTCAAAAAAGGTATCAGTTACTAACACAATGGCCATAGTGTTAGTATCCTTTACAGACTCGGTATATATATTATATAGTGTGATTTAGCATTGAAGTCACATTGTCGTTGACTTTAGATTATGTTAGCTTCACTATTACTGGTTTACACATTCGTCTAGGAGATTGTACCGCCCTATTATTCCACATTCTTCTACCCAATATATAGTGGTTAAAGGGCGTAATACCGGCTCCTACTGATGAGTCGCCAGTAAGAATCGAAACGAATGTGCATGAGATTATACTTTCCGTTCATGCTGCCTTTGGTTTATCCTTCTGGTCACAACTGAACTAATTTGTTACTAGGTTAGCAAAACCTAATACATACTTGCATATATATTAGTTCTTCGCAACAAACAGTATTTAACTGTAATATATTGAATTGAATGGTGTCATGCTTACCGCAAAATTTGATATCTGATATCGTTGAAGGCCAGAGAGTATGGTTTAACTGGAGTAACAGGTGTTCGGAAATTGTTGTAATTCTCAATTTGGTTGAACTTTAGCATAAATTTATATCCATCAGGTTGGTATCATGTACCGACTCGGAAACCATAGTGTTAGTACCCGGTACTCATCTATTTCAAAAAAGGTTATCAGTTACTAAAACAATAGCCCTAGTGTTAGTATCCTTTACAGACTCGGTATATATATTATATAGTGTGAGTTAGCATTGAAGTCGCATTGTCGTTGACTTTAGATTATGTTAGCTTCACTATTACTGGTTTACACATTCGTCTAGGAGATTGTACCGCCCTATTATTCCACATTCTTTTACCAAATATATAGTGGTTAAAGGGCGTAATACCGGCTCCTACTGATGAGTCGCCAGTAAGCACGAAACGAATGTGCATGAGATTATACTTTCCGTTCATACTGTCTTTGGTTTATCCTTCTGGTCACAACTGAACTAATTTGTTACTAGGTTCGCAAAACCTAATACATACTTGCATATATATTAGTTCTTGGCAACAAACAGTATTTAACTGTAATATATTGAATTGAATGATGTCATGCTTGCCGCGAAATGTGATAAGTGATATCGATGAAGGCCAGAGTGTATGGTTTAACTGGAGTAACAGGTGTTCGGTAATTGTTGTAGTTCCCAATTTGGGTGAACTTTAGCATAAATTTATATCCATCAGGTTGGTATCATGTACCGACTCGGAAACCATTGTGTTAATACCCGGTACTCATCTATTTCAAAAAAGGTTATCAGTTACTAACACAATAGCCCTAGTGTTAGCATCCTTTACAGAGTCGGTATATATATTATATAGTGTGAGTTAGCATTGAAGTCGCATTTTCGTTGACTTTAGATTATGTTAGCTTCACTATTACAGGTTTACACATTCGTCTAGGAGATTGTACCGTCCTATTATTCCACATTCTTCTACCAAATGTATAGTGGTTAAAGGGCGTAATACCGGCTCCTACTGATGAGTCGCCAGTAAGCACGAAACGAATGTGCATGAGATTATACTTTCCGTTCATGCTGCCTTTGGTAAATCTTTCTGGTCACAACTAGACTAATTTGTTACTAGGTTCGCAAAACCTAATACATACTTGCATATATATAAGTTCGTCGCAAAAAACAGTATTTAACTGTAATATATTGAATTGAATGATGTCATGCTTACCGCGAAATGTGATAACGGATATCGATGAAGGCCAGAGTGCATGGTTTAACTGGAGGAACAGGTGTTCGGAAATTGTTGTAATTCTCAATTTGGGTGAACTTTAGCATAAATTTATATCCATCGGGTTGGTATCATGTACCGACTCGGAAACCATAGTGTTAGTATCCGATACTCATCGATTTCAAAAAAAGGTATCAGTTACTAAAACAATAGCCATAGATTTAGTATCTTTTACAGACTCGGTATATATATTATATAGTGTGAGTTAGCATTGAAGTCGTATTGTCGTTGACATTTAGATTATGTTAGCTTCACTATTACAGGTTTACACATTCGTCTAGGAGATTGTACCGTCCTATTATTCCACATTCTTCTACCAAATATATAGTGGTTAAGGGGCGTAATACCGGCTCCTACTGATGAGTCGCCAGTAAGCACGAAACGAATGTGCATGAGATTACACGTTCCGTTCATGCTGCCTTTGGTTTATCCTTCTGGTCACAACTGAACTAATTTGATACTAGGTTCGCAAAACCTAATACATACTTGCATATAAATTAGTTCTTCGCATCAAACAGTATTTATCTGTAATATATTGAATTGAATGATATCATGCTTACCGCGAAATGTGATAACTGATATCGATGAAGGCCAGAGTGTATGGTTTAACTGGAGTAACAGGTGTTCGGAAATTGTTGTAATTCTCAATTTGGGTGAACTTTATCATAAATTTATATCCATCAGGTTGGTATCATGTACCGATTCGGAAACCATAGTGTTAGTATCCGGTACTCATCGATTTCAAAAAGGTATCAGTTACTAACACAATAGCCATAATATTAGTATCCTTTACAGACTCGGTATATATATTATATAGTGTGAGTTAGCATTGAAGTCGCATTTTCATTAACTTTAGATTATTTTAGCTTGACTATTACAGGTTTACACATTCGTCTAGGTGATTGTACCGTCCTATTATTTCACATTCTTCTACCAAATATATAGTGGTTTAAGGGCGTAATACCGGCTCCTACTGATGAGTCGCCAGTAAGCACGAAACGAATGTGCATGAGATTGTACTTTCCGTTCAAGCTGCCTTTGGTTTATCCTTCTGGTCACAACTGAACTAATTTGTTACTAGTTTCGCAAAACCTAATGCATACTTGCATATATATTAGCTCTTCGCAACAAACAGTATTTAACAGTAATATATTGAATTGAATGATGTCATGCTTACCGCGAAATGTGATAACTGATATCGATGAAGGCCAGAGTGTATGGTTTAACTGGAGTAACAGGTGTTCTGAAATTGTTTTAATTCTCAATTTGGGTGAACTTTAGCATAAATTTATATCCGTCAGGTTGGTATCATGTACCGACTCGGAAACCACAGTGTTAGTATCCGGTACTCATCGATTTCAAAAAAGGTATCAGTTACTAACACAATGGCCATAGTGTTAGTATCCTTTACAGACTCGGTATATATATTATATAGTATGAGTTAGCATTGAAGTCGTATTGTCGTTGACTTCAGATTATGTTAGCTTCACTATTACTGGTTTACACATTCGTCTGGGAGATTGTACCGTCCTATTATTCCACATTCTTCTACCGAATATATAGTGGTTAAGGGCGTAATACCGGCTCCTACTGATGAGTCGCCAGTAAGCACGAAACGAATGTGCATGAGATTATACTTTCCGTTCATGCTGCCTTTGGTTTATCCTTCTGATCACAACTGAACTAATTTGTTACTAGGTTCGCAACACCTAATACATACTTGCATATATATTAGCTCTTCGCAACAAACAGTATTTAACTGTAATCATCTACATTTGTAGTAAATTATTACTGTCAGTCATAGTGTGGTTATAATAAACTATAAAGCACCTCTCCTGACAGATGTTAACATGCACCATTTTAAGCAAATGAGTCTGAAAAACAAAACTGACCAATGCGCACTCTACAAAAGATATGTTGATGAAATATTATTGTTTATCCCAAATGCAGCAGACTCAACCAAAATCCTTAAATAAGCCAATGAAGCCGATCCAGAAATCAAGTTCAATCTCATTGTTGAGAAAGAATACAGATTTCTCTTCTTGAACATCAACCTCACTAGAGAAGAAAAGGGTGATTTGACTCTTGCAATACATTGAAAATCTTCTTTTACTGGGATGCACATTCATTAAAACAGTTGTGTGCCAAATTCTCACATATGTATCATAGTTAAATGTCTATCAAACACCATCAGGAAAATCTACTCTTTTGACATGTTTGAGGAGGAGCTTGGCTAGCTGAACAAACATCTGCTAATGAACAGCTAGTCACTAGACCAGTTTCCACGAGGTCTCGGTCGGATTGGCAACAAGCTAAAGAAGAATAGCCAGCTGCACAGACTGCGTCACTATCATCGTTGATATCAACATAAATGTAATAAAAATATGAGCATTCAATACAGCAATTCGCACACCTTGCGTTGTTATCAAGTTGACAGAATGATGCTAAAGAACAAGCCCATACGAAAGAAAACATATTGGTGGGGGGGGATCGTACACGTAATTACAGATAAAGAGAACACTTGGTAAAAAATCAACCCATCAATACAAGAATGACCAAATCTCAAACACAACTCGGCAATACGATGAGAATAACTCAAACACACACACGAACACGCACAAACACGTATATGCACTAACTAATCAACCCGCAATAAAAATCAAACGATATATATATATATATACTGTCAAAATTAAATTGATATTATACAGAGTGAAAAATGCTATTAGTCAAGAAAAGTGACTAAATGATTCAAAATCAGTCTACCTATTGAATTTTTTTCCATTTTTTTTCTATGCTTAACCTAAATAAACACAATTCATATGCACAAAAAGACACACAAATAAATAAATAAATAAATAAATATATATATATATATATATATATATACATAAATATGTATATAAAGATTCGTTGTTTAGTATCCTGTACTGCGAAGCGAATGAACCTCAGCTCGTGCCCCTTCCACGGATGCCTTTCAAATAAAGATAAAACCCGTCTAATGGACGAATTTTCTTGTCCACATAGGATAAAACTTAGCCTCTACTGACAAATACATACATGTAGTTTCGTGATGGATAACGCAAACTCAGTAATATATGCGTTCATTCTGATTATGGTATAAAATACTGGACCCAATTGAGCTAATTTATTACAAGGTACGCATAGCGAATTCGTCAAGTAAGAGCTAAAAACATAGTAAGTTAAATAAATTATAAACAAATTTCCTGTCAATATTTAGGGTATAAAATAAATACGAATATATATATATATATATATCAAATTAAAATAAGCAGTGTGAAACATTATTTGCTATGCAGCAGAATTGCAAAACACGCTCTAGGCACCAATTTATTCAACTCCCCATATCAACACAGAAAAACCAATAACAAAATTCTCAATTATAGAAATGCATACACACACACACACATATATATATATATATATATATATATATATATATATATATATATATATCATGTTGGTATAAAAGAGACTTGGCATAATTTGGCAAGCACTCATCTAATTTTGTCATTATTGGGAAATCCTGACCAGAAGGCAAAAAATATGCGGCTCGAGTCTCATCCAAGGTCCATATGATCAGGACTCTTGAAACACCTCAACAACGGTATGAAAGACAAGCATTGAATATATTTAACATTTTCGTACCAACATGAGCTTTTCGACTGTAATTCTTTTCTTAAAACATCTCTGGGTTATTGCATTGCACCTAAAGTCCTAACTTTCCAGTCCCGATTTTTCATTAAGTGACATAAACCATGTCTCAACGAGTGTTAAAATTTACAAAAATTATGGCTTTATTAGATCATGTATATGTCCAGTCATGACTGCATTTCAATTCATTTTAGGAAAACAGTATCAATTGAATAGATGCAATCCTTATGCATGGTTTAGTTTGTTTTGAACGTTAAAATAACGAGATGCTTTTCGATAATTATCATTCAAATATTTGAGAAAAGCACAAATGATTTAACTATTTTTAGTTTATATAGACAGATTCATAACCGGTTTTTCAAGTGCAATCGATTAAAGCCTAATTTATAAACTTGACTGGCTAAGTAACACGTGAAATACCTTTGTACACTAACATTACGTTAACTTTTAATTTTATGTTGTTTTAGAATGACTATCTTGGATTTCGTCGATATAATTCTTGAGGTTTATTCACATGCTGTTCATTCAGATATTCAAAATAAACTATAATAAGTTTGGTTCTCTTTCGTTTTATTACGGAGTTAGCATGAGATAAATTTATTTTATAACGGAACAAGAAAAGATATCTCGAAATGTAGGGATAAATATCTCAAGGAATAAGATCGAAAATGAAGGGTGTATGTAACTAAATATCGTTTTACTTTAGGGTATAAAAGAATATTAATTATAGGGCGCTGTTTTTTAAACCTACAAGCAATATGGCAGTAGTTTTTGTTAAGGTGAGCTTTATTATGAATCATAATAGAAACTCTAAGAGCTGTAGGAATAGTTTGTTGGTGACCTATTGCTGGTAGCCTAATTGTATACGTTATATAGGGTAGCGCATTTACCTTCACCAAAAATAAAAGAAATACTATCGTTAATTTAAACCGCAAATGTTATTAATCAATATATATATATATATATATATATATATATATATATATATATATATATATATATATGCTATATTTTCATCCACTCATATAAGCCAGATCGAATAGACAGTAGAAATGTTCAGTGGTAGTGCATTGCAAACAAAATTTGTCTAATAGATTGTTGGACGCTGTTCTGTACTTTTGCACCTTATATTAAAAAAAACTCACGTATAATCACCCGATATTCGTTTCAAAACCTTTGAATAAAATTTTAAAAGCACTTTAACCGTTCATGGATTTCTGAGAAATAGCAAATAGTAGACTGGTAAATGTGAAGAGGAAGTCTATGCACCGATGTCAAACTTGTATTGGAGATGATGCGCCTAAATAAATAAGGGTTGTCTTATTTCGATTAAACTCCAACTATCGGTGTCTTTTTTGCTTTAATTTACGAAAATATTTTCATTGAAAAATGTTTAGAAAGGTTATGAAAACATAATGTTTATCTAACATATTCTATTGGTTTAAATTTTGTCCCAGAAAAGTATTTTGACACTGATATATTAATGAACGTGTAACAAATTACAATACAATTGTTTTTTTTTCATTTCTGGCCATTGAGAGAATAATATTGAAAAGTAACTGATAAATATGGTAATTTAATTTCTTACAATCAAAATAATTTAAATAAAATCCCAAAAAGACCAAGTATCTATTAATTTCAAGTTCACATAAATGTAGATTTAGTTAATTTTATAAAGTTAGAAAATTTGTAATTAATATTCAATTTTAACACAAGACTTTGGAGTTAACCGTAATGTAGAAAAAATTAATTAATAACGACATCTGCTTTTTATGACCTATATATATAAATTCTTGCCATATTAAAACATAAATTACTTCATAAGCGAATTTGTTAAGAGCAAAGTTCACAAAGAAACATTTCGTTCGTGAGATTAAAATGACAGGTTATTCGTTCAGTAAATATAGAATTATTCCTTAAATCAAGTTTTCCAGCTTGATATAAACACATTTACAGTTATTTTAAACTAGCGGCACAACATAACGAAATCTTCGTCAATAAAGTTATAATAGCGATTTATTTTAATTGATTCGTAATTTTAAAGGAACACAACATAAGAAAGAACTTTGGTATGTCTCAAGTTAATAGATTCTGCAATGCTCTGCTGTTTAGTATGAATGGACACTGAAAGCACAAGTAGACCCTGCTCGTTTTTATGTGAATATAAATGAAGCGTTCAACTTATAAGGAGAGTGTTTCTTCTTTCCACGTTTGGTATACTCAAAATGATTTAGGAAGCCGTCGATGCATAATTACCAATGTCTTGCTAAAGAGCGATCTGAGCAGGGTTTTCCAATATAAAATGAAACAATAAGAGTAGAGCCAATGGAATTTTATTAATAAAGAAGAAAACATGATTCAATTATAATTTGAGCATTTACTGCACGCGAATTCGGTGGATGTTTGTATGACATACGTAACGCAATCGAGCTTAAATAATTGCTGTTATTCTAAAAGTCTCCGATGAAAACATTGGCCCGATTAAGCTATAATGTAAACAGATGATTTGATTTAAAAAATGTAAACTGCACGTCATTTTTTATTTAAACAGAATCTGAAAAAAGCCTTAACTAGGAGCAATCAGTTATAAAATAAACTAAACTTGTACAACATTACTTGTCAGAATCTATTCGCTTTTGTTTAGATATAAATTAGCACGGACAAAAAAAATTATTGCACACTCACCGTTCGTGCACTACTAGCGCCTTTATTTCGTCTGAATATCTTAAATTAACCTCTTTTTTATTGAACTAGTAAATTTTACAAAAATTACTGTACATTTTACTTACGCAATTATCAAAACTGCAAGCTTTTTTGGAGCATTTCGCATAATTTCGAACATTTCAGTGAGTCGAAGAGTAAATTTGTAATCTTTATTACCAGGCCTGTTGCAAATAATGTATTTAAGGTGAGTGCAATTTAAATGAATGGTAACATATGCAAACTAAAACCCTACACATGCTAAATTTTATGCAAACACAAAGAAAAAGATGATAAACGACATTTAGAAATGGATGTGATCAATACGGAATTGGACTTATGTTTAAATTTTAGCTAGTTAGCAACACTTAAAATTAACAAATATTTGAGTTATATTGGAACAGACAACAAGTTTTCTCAAATTATAATTGTTTATGTAAGTACAAACTCGCATATTCATTAAATTTTTTTGATTTTTCTTCCTGAATGGCGAATTTCTTTTAAAATGGGTAGAACACTTACCAATTAAAACCGAATTGACAAATAGGTCTCAGGCAAAGCTTGAGGCAAGAAATACAAATCAATCACGTTATATGTTGAAATTTAAAATTAACTTAAATCATAGCTTGAAATACCATTAAAAGTTAATAATACATTTTTTTCAATTGGGCATATGTTAGGAAGTGCAGGTAAAACTAAAACAATACCTAATAAGCTAAAGAAATTGTCATTTAGAAATCTTAATTGTTTATGTATATTGCGCGATGTTGTCCTTGTTTTTTTTCCTTCCGCCATTTTCCTGTGCGATACAATTGATAGCACTCGTGGGTCGGTAAAATCTTGAAACCTTGAGTATAAATAATGATAAATAAGTAAATAATATAAATTAACTAATAAAATAAGAGTATTGCTAATATATTATATACACATGTTGATTCATAGGAACCCACCTTGTTGCTTTCATTCGGTCTTGTCTAAACGATAGAATGATAGAATGCTCTTTCAACAGTATTAATAACCACTCTCAATCAACTATTGCACACAGGATGTTATTAGGTAAAGGGAGAACTGGAGGATTACAGAAATATTATTAAAATAAAATAAATTTAATCCGTCTATGCGTCCGGATAAATAATTTACAAAAATCGAGACATCGCGGATGGGCGTTTATGTCAATCCATAGGTATTGCTTATAGTTATTCTATTATTGTCACTTTAGTTTAGAGTACACATATGTGTATATAGATTGTTCTGTTCGTGGGGGCTGACGTGCATAAGTTTGTAGATACATGTCAGTAAAAGAGAATAGGTATAAAGCCCGAATATTAAGGCAGACAATACAATATAATATATAATATCCTGAACAAAATTTAATTTGAGAGAAATAATAGGCCATTTTTATTCTTTTTTTTAATGATACTGCTTCACAAAATATACGATTTGTTCAGACAATTATTCAGACAAACAGTGTTCTAGTTCCAATATTTCGAATGAAATAAAAAATATGTTAAAGATTGACAAACGAGGAAATTTACTTTTAATAATTCATAACATTTGAAAGGAAAAAAATTATATATATATATATATATATATATATATATATATACTCTCAATTCATTTCCTTGTAATGAATAATTAAGAGTAAATAACTGAATAAGTTATTTTGAGACATTGCACTACGTAAAATGAGTAAAAGACACGCTCACGGATGTATTTAATTTTTACGTTATGAGGCATGTTTACGCCATTAGCAATCTGATGTTTAAACATTTCTTTGTTACTTTATCAATGAAGAAAAAAAGACGAATTATACCATCATTGCTCAGACTGAAAATATCACCGGTCCTTATTAATCGTTTACTTAGTTAACTGAATTATCGATTTAATTATATCTGTTGTATACAGTAAAAGAAATGCGCAGGAAATTTCCAAACATGGGGAATAAGTATGCGTGATGTAGATAATTAAATACAATGCATTCAAGTGGATAGTAAAAGCGCAGTATAAAAATATTTCTATAAATACTGATACCTATCATTTATTAATAATATTAATAAATTATTTAATAATAATAAAAATATATACTATTTTATATATATATATATATATATATATATATATATATATATATATATATATATATATATATATATATATATATATATATATATGATCATATTTTTTTTATTTTAGGGCTCCGTTACTAAAACAAAATTTAATAATAGAAAGTCTCCTTAGTCGATTACTAATTTATTAAAGCCGATGGCATATAACTAAAATATTTTCGTGGCTGCAGCAGTAATGGTGGATATACCTTTATGAATTACGCACTTGCTATAAAAGCCGGAGTTCAGGTTTCAGGATATACGCACTTTTATTTAGACAAAATTTATAAAGATGGCAAAGTCTAAAAGCATACAGTACATAACAAAACTTCTAGTTAGTTCGGTTTATTGCGCAGGATACAAGTGATGAATCGCTAGTTATTGCAAAATACATGCATAAATGATGTACCAAATCTGAGCGCGAAAATTGGTATACCTTCGCGATCCATTATGACATAAGTACGGCATACAAAAATATACTTTAGGATAAATTCTAATTTTTGGCAACCAAAAATTTGGAAAATTAATTTGTAAAATTCATGAATTTTGTAAACGTGCGTCTGCTCTTGAATGTAAAATATAGTTCCATTTTATTAAATTTCATCATTGAGGCAGTTTTGTATGGATTACGTTTTCATAATATGCAATGCACATATCAAGTTTTCTTGATATAAGCAAGAAATGTTTATTCGGTTCGATAAACAAGAACAGACACCCTTAGGGAGACATCCTTCCAAAGCTAAATTTATCCAGTTTTTGTAACAAATATAACTTGCGGCTATGCAGACCTGACATTTTCATAGCAACATGGAAGCAGAATTGTTTACTAACGAGGATGAGTAAACTGCTGCAACTGGCAAATTAGTAGGCAATACGTGAATTTTTACAAATTGTATATTTGAATATAGGTCGTTTAATGTAGTCTCGATGTCAAAAATAGCAATAACTAATTATGTCACTATTAAAAATATAACGAATGAAGTTTAAAAAAGTAAATCGTTTGCTGAATTGATTGTTTCAAAGATATTCATACGGGAGACATTTCTAGAAACTACAGATTTAGAAAAGAAATGCAATAATTGACTTAAAATTGAAAGAATTTACATGTACTCTTTCCCACTTTTATAATTAAAATACATAAAAATATATATGTCGCCAACATATTTGTGTGAGCGAATTCCCTAATTGTAGTGTTTATGCTTCTGTATGCATTTTTAGAAGAAGTGACGAGGAATTGTGCGTGCATACACATAACTTATAAAAAACGGAACCTGAATAATTTGAACACAATTGAAAAAAATCTGTCATTTCCGGGTTATTTCAAATTGTGTATCAACGAAAATTTTAATGTTCATAATGAGGTGTGGCCTGCAGCACAACGATAAACACGGCAGCCTA
>JAQBSW010014338.1:0-11866 GCA_029291075.1 Eudiplozoon nipponicum
TAAAGGAAAAATTGACTAACCAAGTTACATTAGTTAGTATATAACTGAAAATTGTGTGTAGTGTAGTGTGCGGCAGGATAGCTCAGTGGTTAGAGCACCAGATTCCGAAGCAGACGTGCCCAGGTTCGTATCCTGTCCGCGGCAAATTCTGGCCAGTACTTGATGAGTTCCCAATAAGGACGAAACCGGTCTACTGGATGAATTGCCTTTTCTACACTATACAATTCTTAGTTTATACTGACATATGTAAGTAATTAATGGGTCAGGTGTTTATATCAAGACCGCAACCTTGATTATAATAATTGTTATCACCACCCGCGCAACCAATGTTCGTTTAATTATATAAATGTTCATTTCAATACCACTTCCCCATGTAATGTGGTGTCTGTTCAGTAATGACAGATTGGGCATGGTTAGTTGGAACTTTGGGTCTAAATGGATGCCATATGAGCTCCACCTAAAGGAAAAATTGACTAACCAAGTTACATTAGTTAGAATATAACTGAAAATTGCGTGTAGCGTAGTGTGCGTCAGGAGAGCTCAGTGGTTAGAGCACCAGATTCCGAAGCAGACGTGCCCAGGTTCGTATCCTGTCCGCGGCAAATTCTGGCCAGTACTTGATGAGTTCCCAATAAGGACGAAACCGGTCTACTGGATGAATTGCCTTTTCTACACTATACAATTCTTAGTTTATACTGACATATGTAAGTAATTAATGGGTCAGGTGTTTATATCAAGACCGCAACCTTGATTATAATAATTGTTATCACCACCCGCGCAACCAATGTTCGTTTAATTATGTAAATGTTCATTTCAATACCACTTCCCCATGTAATGTGGTGTCTGTTCAGTAATGACAGATTGGGCATGGTTAGTTTGAACTTTGTGTCTAAATGGATGCCATATGAGCTCCACATAAAGGAAAAATTGACAAACCAAGTTACATTAGTTAGTTGGAACTTTAGGTCTAAATGGATGCCATATGAGCTCCACCTAAAGGAAAAATTGACTAACCAAGTTACATTAGTTAGTATATAACTGAAAATTGTGTGTAGTGTAGTGTGCGGCAGGATAGCTCAGTGGTTAGAGCACCAGATTCCGAAGCAGACGTGCCCAGGTTCGTATCCTGTCCGCGGCAAATTCTGGCCAGTACTTGATGAGTTCCCAATAAGGACGAAACCGGTCTACTGGATGAATTGCCTTTTCTACACTATACAATTCTTAGTTTATACTGACATATGTAAGTAATTAATGGGTCAGGTGTTTATATCAAGACCGCAACCTTGATTATAATAATTGTTATCACCACCCGCGCAACCAATGTTCGTTTAATTATATAAATGTTCATTTCAATACCACTTCCCCATGTAATGTGGTGTCTGTTCAGTAATGACAGATTGGGCATGGTTAGTTGGAACTTTGGGTCTAAATGGATGCCATATGAGCTCCACCTAAAGGAAAAATTGACTAACCAAGTTACATTAGTTAGTATATAACTGAAAATTGTGTGTAGTGTAGTGTGCGGCAGGATAGCTCAGTGGTTAGAGCACCAGATTCCGAAGCAGACGTGCCCAGGTTCGTATCCTGTCCGCGGCAAATTCTGGCCAGTACTTGATGAGTTCCCAATAAGGACGAAACCGGTCTACTGGATGAATTGCCTTTTCTACACTATACAATTCTTAGTTTATACTGACATATGTAAGTAATTAATGGGTCAGGTGTTTATATCAAGACCGCAACCTTGATTATAATAATTGTTATCACCACCCGCGCAACCAATGTTCGTTTAATTATATAAATGTTCATTTCAATACCACTTCCCCATGTAATGTGGTGTCTGTTCAGTAATGACAGATTGGGCATGGTTAGTTGGAACTTTGGGTCTAAATGGATGCCATATGAGCTCCACCTAAAGGAAAAATTGACTAACCAAGTTACATTAGTTAGTATATAACTGAAAATTGTGTGTAGTGTAGTGTGCGGCAGGATAGCTCAGTGGTTAGAGCACCAGATTCCGAAGCAGACGTGCCCAGGTTCGTATCCTGTCCGCGGCAAATTCTGGCCAGTACTTGATGAGTTCCCAATAAGGACGAAACCGGTCTACTGGATGAATTGCCTTTTCTACACTATACAATTCTTAGTTTATACTGACATATGTAAGTAATTAATGGGTCAGGTGTTTATATCAAGACCGCAACCTTGATTATAATAATTGTTATCACCACCCGCGCAACCAATGTTCGTTTAATTATATAAATGTTCATTTCAATACCACTTCCCCATGTAATGTGGTGTCTGTTCAGTAATGACAGATTGGGCATGGTTAGTTGGAACTTTGGGTCTAAATGGATGCCATATGAGCTCCACCTAAAGGAAAAATTGACTAACCAAGTTACATTAGTTAGTATATAACTGAAAATTGTGTGTAGTGTAGTGTGCGGCAGGATAGCTCAGTGGTTAGAGCACCAGATTCCGAAGCAGACGTGCCCAGGTTCGTATCCTGTCCGCGGCAAATTCTGGCCAGTACTTGATGAGTTCCCAATAAGGACGAAACCGGTCTACTGGATGAATTGCCTTTTCTACACTATACAATTCTTAGTTTATACTGACATATGTAAGTAATTAATGGGTCAGGTGTTTATATCAAGACCGCAACCTTGATTATAATAATTGTTATCACCACCCGCGCAACCAATGTTCGTTTAATTATATAAATGTTCATTTCAATACCACTTCCCCATGTAATGTGGTGTCTGTTCAGTAATGACAGATTGGGCATGGTTAGTTGGAACTTTGGGTCTAAATGGATGCCATATGAGCTCCACCTAAAGGAAAAATTGACTAACCAAGTTACATTAGTTAGTATATAACTGAAAATTGTGTGTAGTGTAGTGTGCGGCAGGATAGCTCAGTGGTTAGAGCACCAGATTCCGAAGCAGACGTGCCCAGGTTCGTATCCTGTCCGCGGCAAATTCTGGCCAGTACTTGATGAGTTCCCAATAAGGACGAAACCGGTCTACTGGATGAATTGCCTTTTCTACACTATACAATTCTTAGTTTATACTGACATATGTAAGTAATTAATGGGTCAGGTGTTTATATCAAGACCGCAACCTTGATTATAATAATTGTTATCACCACCCGCGCAACCAATGTTCGTTTAATTATATAAATGTTCATTTCAATACCACTTCCCCATGTAATGTGGTGTCTGTTCAGTAATGACAGATTGGGCATGGTTAGTTGGAACTTTGGGTCTAAATGGATGCCATATGAGCTCCACCTAAAGGAAAAATTGACTAACCAAGTTACATTAGTTAGTATATAACTGAAAATTGTGTGTAGTGTAGTGTGCGGCAGGATAGCTCAGTGGTTAGAGCACCAGATTCCGAAGCAGACGTGCCCAGGTTCGTATCCTGTCCGCGGCAAATTCTGGCCAGTACTTGATGAGTTCCCAATAAGGACGAAACCGGTCTACTGGATGAATTGCCTTTTCTACACTATACAATTCTTAGTTTATACTGACATATGTAAGTAATTAATGGGTCAGGTGTTTATATCAAGACCGCAACCTTGATTATAATAATTGTTATCACCACCCGCGCAACCAATGTTCGTTTAATTATATAAATGTTCATTTCAATACCACTTCCCCATGTAATGTGGTGTCTGTTCAGTAATGACAGATTGGGCATGGTTAGTTGGAACTTTGGGTCTAAATGGATGCCATATGAGCTCCACCTAAAGGAAAAATTGACTAACCAAGTTACATTAGTTAGTATATAACTGAAAATTGTGTGTAGTGTAGTGTGCGGCAGGATAGCTCAGTGGTTAGAGCACCAGATTCCGAAGCAGACGTGCCCAGGTTCGTATCCTGTCCGCGGCAAATTCTGGCCAGTACTTGATGAGTTCCCAATAAGGACGAAACCGGTCTACTGGATGAATTGCCTTTTCTACACTATACAATTCTTAGTTTATACTGACATATGTAAGTAATTAATGGGTCAGGTGTTTATATCAAGACCGCAACCTTGATTATAATAATTGTTATCACCACCCGCGCAACCAATGTTCGTTTAATTATATAAATGTTCATTTCAATACCACTTCCCCATGTAATGTGGTGTCTGTTCAGTAATGACAGATTGGGCATGGTTAGTTGGAACTTTGGGTCTAAATGGATGCCATATGAGCTCCACCTAAAGGAAAAATTGACTAACCAAGTTACATTAGTTAGTATATAACTGAAAATTGTGTGTAGTGTAGTGTGCGGCAGGATAGCTCAGTGGTTAGAGCACCAGATTCCGAAGCAGACGTGCCCAGGTTCGTATCCTGTCCGCGGCAAATTCTGGCCAGTACTTGATGAGTTCCCAATAAGGACGAAACCGGTCTACTGGATGAATTGCCTTTTCTACACTATACAATTCTTAGTTTATACTGACATATGTAAGTAATTAATGGGTCAGGTGTTTATATCAAGACCGCAACCTTGATTATAATAATTGTTATCACCACCCGCGCAACCAATGTTCGTTTAATTATATAAATGTTCATTTCAATACCAATTCCCCATGTAATGTGGTGTCTGTTCAGTAATGACAGATTGGGCATGGTTAGTTGGAACTTTGGGTCTAAATGGATGCCATATGAGCTCCACCTAAAGGAAAAATTGACTAACCAAGTTACATTAGTTAGTATATAACTGAAAATTGTGTGTAGTGTAGTGTGCGGCAGGATAGCTCAGTGGTTAGAGCACCAGATTCCGAAGCAGACGTGCCCAGGTTCGTATCCTGTCCGCGGCAAATTCTGGCCAGTACTTGATGAGTTCCCAATAAGGACGAAACCGGTCTACTGGATGAATTGCCTTTTCTACACTATACAATTCTTAGTTTATACTGACATATGTAAGTAATTAATGGGTCAGGTGTTTATATCAAGACCGCAACCTTGATTATAATAATTGTTATCACCACCCGCGCAACCAATGTTCGTTTAATTATATAAATGTTCATTTCAATACCACTTCCCCATGTAATGTGGTGTCTGTTCAGTAATGACAGATTGGGCATGGTTAGTTGGAACTTTGGGTCTAAATGGATGCCATATGAGCTCCACCTAAAGGAAAAATTGACTAACCAAGTTACATTAGTTAGTATATAACTGAAAATTGTGTGTAGTGTAGTGTGCGGCAGGATAGCTCAGTGGTTAGAGCACCAGATTCCGAAGCAGACGTGCCCAGGTTCGTATCCTGTCCGCGGCAAATTCTGGCCAGTACTTGATGAGTTCCCAATAAGGACGAAACCGGTCTACTGGATGAATTGCCTTTTCTACACTATACAATTCTATAGTTTATACTGACATATGTAAGTAATTAATGGGTCAGGTGTTTATATCAAGACCGCAACCTTGATTATAATAATTGTTATCACCACCCGCGCAACCAATGTTCGTTTAATTATATAAATGTTCATTTCAATACCACTTCCCCATGTAATGTGGTGTCTGTTCAGTAATGACAGATTGGGCATGGTTAGTTGGAACTTTGGGTCTAAATGGATGCCATATGAGCTCCACCTAAAGGAAAAATTGACTAACCAAGTTACATTAGTTAGTATATAACTGAAAATTGTGTGTAGTGTAGTGTGCGGCAGGATAGCTCAGTGGTTAGAGCACCAGATTCCGAAGCAGACGTGCCCAGGTTCGTATCCTGTCCGCGGCAAATTCTGGCCAGTACTTGATGAGTTCCCAATAAGGACGAAACCGGTCTACTGGATGAATTGCCTTTTCTACACTATACAATTCTTAGTTTATACTGACATATGTAAGTAATTAATGGGTCAGGTGTTTATATCAAGACCGCAACCTTGATTATAATAATTGTTATCACCACCCGCGCAACCAATGTTCGTTTAATTATATAAATGTTCATTTCAATACCACTTCCCCATGTAATGTGGTGTCTGTTCAGTAATGACAGATTGGGCATGGTTAATTGGAACCTTGGGTCTAAATGGATGCCATATGAGCTCCACCTAAAGGAAAAATTGACTAACCAAGTTACATTAGTTAGTATATAACTGAAAATTGTGTGTAGTGTAGTGTGCGGCAGGATAGCTCAGTGGTTAGAGCACCAGATTCCGAAGCAGACGTGCCCAGGTTCGTATCCTGTCCGCGGCAAATTCTGGCCAGTACTTGATGAGTTCCCAATAAGGACGAAACCGGTCTACTGGATGAATTGCCTTTTCAACACTATACAATTCTTAGTTTATACTGACATATGTAAGTAATTAATGGGTCAGGTGTTTATATCAAGACCGCAACCTTGATTATAATAATTGTTATCACCACCCGCGCAACCAATGTTCGTTTAATTATATAAATGTTCATTTCAATACCACTTCCCCATGTAATGTGGTGTCTGTTCAGTAATGACAGATTGGGCATGGTTAGTTGGAACTTTGGGTCTAAATGGATGCCATATGAGCTCCACCTAAAGGAAAAATTGACTAACCAAGTTACATTAGTTAGTATATAACTGAAAATTGTGTGTAGTGTAGTGTGCGGCAGGATAGCTCAGTGGTTAGAGCACCAGATTCCGAAGCAGACGTGCCCAGGTTCGTATCCTGTCCGCGGCAAATTCTGGCCAGTACATGATGAGTTCCCAATAAGGACGAAACCGGTCTACTGGATGAATTGCCTTTTCTACACTATACAATTCTTAGTTTATACTGACATATGTAAGTAATTAATGGGTCAGGTGTTTATATCAAGACCGCAACCTTGATTATAATAATTGTTATCACCACCCGCGCAACCAATGTTCGTTTAATTATATAAATGTTCATTTCAATACCACTTCCCCATGTAATGTGGTGTCTGTTCAGTAATGACAGATTGGGCATGGTTAGTTGGAACTTTGGGTCTAAATGGATGCCATATGAGCTCCACCTAAAGGAAAAAATTGACTAACCAAGTTACATTAGTTAGTATATAACTGAAAATTGTGTGTAGTGTAGTGTGCGGCAGGATAGCTCAGTGGTTAGAGCACCAGATTCCGAAGCAGACGTGCCCAGGTTCGTATCCTGTCCGCGGCAAATTCTGGCCAGTACTTGATGAGTTCCCAATAAGGACGAAACCGGTCTACTGGATGAATTGCCTTTTCTACACTATACAATTCTTAGTTTATACTGACATATGTAAGTAATTAATGGGTCAGGTGTTTATATCAAGACCGCAACCTTGATTATAATAATTGTTATCACCACCCGCGCAACCAATGTTCGTTTAATTATATAAATGTTCATTTCAATACCATTTCCCCATGTAATGTGGTGTCTGTTCAGTAATGACAGATTGGGCATGGTTAGTTGGAACTTTGGGTCTAAATGGATGCCATATGAGCTCCACCTAAAGGAAAAAATTGACTAACCAAGTTACATTAGTTAGTATATAACTGAAAATTGTGTGTAGTGTAGTGTGCGGCAGGATAGCTCAGTGGTTAGAGCACCAGATTCCGAAGCAGACGTGCCCAGGTTCGTATCCTGTCCGCGGCAAATTCTGGCCAGTACTTGATGAGTTCCCAATAAGGACGAAACCGGTCTACTGGATGAATTGCCTTTTCTACACTATACAAATCTTAGTTTATACTGACATATGTAAGTAATTAATGGGTCAGGTGTTTATATCAAGACCGCAACCTTGATTATAATAATTGTTATCACCACCCGCGCAACCAATGTTCGTTTAATTATATAAATGTTCATTTCAATACCATTTCACCATGTAATGTGGTGTCTGTTCAGTAATGACAGATTGGGCATGGTTAGTTGGAACTTTGGGTCTAAATGGATGCCATATGAGCTCCACCTAAAGGAAAAATAGACTAACCAAGCTACATTAGTTAGTATATAACTGAAAATTGTGTGTAGTGTAGTGTGCGGCAGGATAGCTCAGTGGTTAGAGCACCAGATTCCGAGGCAGACGTGCCCAGGATCGTATCCTGTCCGCGGCAAAATCTGGCCAGTACTTGATGAGTTCCCAATAAGGACGAAACCGGTCTACTGGATGAATTGCCTTTTCTACACTATACAATTCTTAGTTTATACTGACATATGTAAGTAATTAATGGGTCAGGTGTTTATATCAAGACCGCAACCTTGATTATAATAATTGTTATCACCACCCGCGCAACCAATGTTCGTCTAATTATATAAATGTTCATTTCAATACCACTTCCCCATGTAATGTGGTGTCTGTTCAGTAATGACAGATTGGGCATGGTTAGTTGGAACTTTGGGTCTAAATGGATGCCATATGAGCTCCACCTAAAGGAAAAATTGACTAACCAAGTTACATTAGTTAGTATATAACTGAAAATTGTGTGTAGTGTAGTGTGCGGCAGGATAGCTCAGTGGTTAGAGCACCAGATTCCGAAGCAGACGTGCCCAGGTTCGTATCCTGTCCGCGGCAAATTCTGGCCAGTACTTGATGAGTTCCCAATAAGGACGAAACCGGTCTACTGGATGAATTGCCTTTTCAACACTATACAATTCTTAGTTTATACTGACATATGTAAGTAATTAATGGGTCAGGTGTTTATATCAAGACCGCAACCTTGATTATAATAATTGTTATCACCACCCGCGCAACCAATGTTCGTTTAATTATATAAATGTTCATTTCAATACCACTTCCCCATGTAATGTGGTGTCTGTTCAGTAATGACAGATTGGGCATGGTTAGTTGGAACTTTGGGTCTAAATGGATGCCATATGAGCTCCACCTAAAGGAAAAATTGACTAACCAAGTTACATTAGTTAGTATATAACTGAAAATTGTGTGTAGTGTAGTGTGCGGCAGGATAGCTCAGTGGTTAGAGCACCAGACTCCGAAGCAGACGTGCCCAGGTTCGTATCCTGTCCGCGGCAAATTCTGGCCAGTACTTGATGAGTTCCCAATAAGGACGAAACCGGTCTACTGGATGAAATGCCTTTCTACACTATGCAAAGCTTAGTTTATACTGACATATGTAAGTAATTAATGGGTCAGGTGTATATATCAAGACCGCAACCTTGATTATAATAATTGTTATCACCACCCGCGCAACCAATGTTCGTTTAATTATATAAATGTTCATTTCAATACCAATTCCCCATGTAATGTGGTGTCTGTTCAGTAATGACAGATTGGGCATGGTTAGTTGGAACTTTGGGACTAAATGGATGCCATATGAGCTCCACCTAAAGGAAAAATTGACTAACCAAGTTACATTAGTTAGTATATAACTGAAAATTGTGTGTAGTGTAGTGCGCGGCAGGATAGCTCAGTGGTTAGAGCACCAGATTCCGAAGCAGACGTGCCCAGGTTCGTATCCTGTCCGCGGCAAATTCTGGCCAGTACTTGATGAGTTCCCAATAAGGACGAAACCGGTCTACTGGATGAATTGCCTTTTCTACACTATACAATTCTTAGTTTATACTGACATATGTAAGTAATTAATGGGTCAGGTGTTTATCATCAAGACCGCAACCTTGATTATAATAATTGTTATCACCACCCGCGCAACCAATGTTCGTTTAATTATATAAAGGTTCATTTCAATACCACTTCCCCATGTAATGTGGCGTCTGTTCAGTAATGACAGATTGGGCATGGTTAGTTGGAACTTTGGGTCTAAATGGATGCCATATGAGCTCCACCTAAAGGAAAAATTGACTGACCAAGTTACATTAGTTAGTATATAACTGAAAATTGTGTGTAGTGTAGTGTGCGGCAGGATAGCTCAGTGGTTAGAGCACCAGATTCCGAAGCAGACGTGCCCAGGTTCGTATCCTGTCCGCGGCAAATTCTGGCCAGTACTTGATGAGTTCCCAATAAGGACGAAACCGGTCTACTGGATGAATTGCCTTTTCTACACTATACAATTCTTAGTTTATACTGACATATGTAAGTAATTAATGGGTCAGGTGTTTATATCAAGACCGCAACCTTGATTATAATAATTGTTATCACCACCCGCGCAACCAATGTTCGTTTAATTATATAAATGTTCATTTCAATACCACTTCCCCATGTAATGTGGTGTCTGTTCAGTAATGACAGATTGGGCATGGTTAGTTGGAACTTTGGGTCTAAATGGATGCCATATGAGCTCCACCTAAATGAAAAATTGACTAACCAAGTTACATTAGTTAGTATATAACTGAAAATTGTGTGTAGTGTAGTGTGCGGCAGGATAGCTCAGTGGTTAGAGCACCAGATTCTGAAGCAGACGTGTCCAGGTTCGTATTCTGTCCGCGGCAAATTCTGGCCAGTACTTGATGAGTTCCCAGTAAGGACGAAACCGGTCTACTGGATGAATTGCCTTTTCTACACTATACAATTCTTAGTTTATACTGACATATGTAAGTAATTAATGGGTCAGGTGTTTATATCAAGACCGCAACCTTGATTATAATAATTGTTATCACCACCCGCGCAACCAATGTTCGTTTAATTATATAAATGTTCATTTCAATACCACTTCCCCATGTAATGTGGTGTCTGTTCAGTAATGACAGATTGGGCATGGTTAGTTGGAAATTTGGGTCTAAATGGATGCCATATGAGCTCCACCTAAAGGAGAAATTGACTAACCAAGTTACATTAGTTAGTATATAACTGAAAATTGTGTGTAGTGTAGTGTGCGGCAGGATAGCTCAGTGGTTAGAGCACCAGATTCCGAAGCAGACGTGCCCAGGTTCGTATCCTGTCCGCGGCAAATTCTGGCCAGTACTTGATGAGTTCCCAATAAGGACGAAACCGGTCTACTGGATGAATTGCCTTTTCTACACTATACAATTCTTAGTTTATACTGACATATGTAAGTAATTAATGGGTCAGGTGTTTATATCAAGACCGCAACCTTGATTATAATAATTGCTATCACCACCCGCGCAACCAATGTTCGTTTAATTATATAAATGTTCATTTCAATACCATTTCCCCATGTAATGTGGTGTCTGTTCAGTAATGACAGATTGGGCATGGTTAGTTGGAACTTTGGGTCTAAATGGATGCCATATGAGCTCCACCTAAAGGAAAAATTGACTAACCAAGTTACATTAGTTAGTATATAACTGAAAATTGTGTGTAGTGTAGTGTGCGGCAGGATAGCTCAGTGGTTAGAGCACCAGATTCCGAAGCAGACGTGCCCAGGTTCGTATCCTGTCCGCGGCAAATTCTGGCCAGTACTTGATGAGTTCCCAATAAGGACGAAACCGGTCTACTGGATGAATTGCCTTTTCTACACTATACAATTCTTAGTTTATACTGACATATGTAAGTAATTAATGGGTCAGGTGTTTATATCAAGACCGCAACCTTGATTATAATAATTGTTATCACCACCCGCGCAACCAATGTTCGTTTAATTATATAAATGTTCATTTCAATACCAATTCCCCATGTAATGTGGTGTCTGTTCAGTAATGACAGATTGGGCATGGTTAGTTGGAAATTTGGGTTAAATGGATGCCTTATGAGCTCCACCTAAAGGAAAAATTGACTATCCCAGTTACATTAGTTAGTTGGAACTTTAGGTCTAAATGGATGCCATATGAGCTCCACCTAAAGGAAAAATTGACTAACGAAGTTACATTAGTTAGTATATAACTGAAAATTGTGTGTAGTGTAGTGTGCGGCAGGATAGCTCAGTGGTTAGAGCACCAGATTCGGAAGCAGACGTGCCCAGGTTCGTATCCTGTCCGCGGCAAATTCTGGCCAGTACTTGATGAGTTCCCAATAAGGACGAAACCGGTCTACTGGATGAATTGCCTTTTCTACACTATACAATTCTTAGTTTATACTGACATATGCAAGTAACTAA
>JAQBSW010014339.1:0-11864 GCA_029291075.1 Eudiplozoon nipponicum
AGGTATTGTGAAATAAGTAAAGGATTTCGTACATAGTACCGAATTATTTAAAATATGATTAGAAGAATAAACTAAAGTCAGCATGAACGGGTGGTATACTCTCATGTGCACATTCATTTTGTGCTTACTGTCAACTCATCAATAGGAGCCGGTATTACGCCCTATACCGTACAATTGATCCACATTCCTCACCCAAATATATAGTGGGTAAAGGGTGTAATATCGGCTCCTACTTATCAGTCGCCAGTTAGCAGGAAACGAATGTGCACATGAGGTTATACCTAACGTTTATGATGAGATTGGCTTATCTTTCTGGTCATATTTGAACTAATTTGTTACTAGATGCGCAACACATAATTGCATATATATATATATATATATATATATATATATATATATATATATATATATATATATATATAATAGTTCTCGAAACAAACAGTATCTAACATGTAAAGGGTTGGTTCGATTATGAGTAAAAGGATGTGCAAAATTCTGCAAGAACAAATTATTTAATTTTTATACGCAGGAATTTCAAGCTTAATAACCCAAATTTACGACACAGCCCGTCAAGTAATGGGAGACAATTGTTGCCGTATCTTAATAGTATGTGAAATGATGCTGGTGTAGAGTCAAATTTATATGAACTTTAAAGCTAGCTCACTATATAAATTGTGTATTAAATTCATAAAGGAATCATTTTCACTAACAATGAGTATAATATCCCTTTTTAGCACCAGCTAATTCTGCAAAGCCTTACTTACATAAGCATTGAAAACTCGCTCTTTTTACCGATTTAAAATTGAGGTCTTTCTAAACGGTTCTCTTTTTCTGATGCTATGTACTTTAGTTTAGGAATAAATGTGGACTGTTTATGTGATTTCTTTAAATCCTGTTTGCGAGCATGATATAAAAACCAGTCCTATTTTATTTAACCAGTCGCAAACATCAAATGTACCGTCAGTAACACATACTGACGCGTTTCGACATTCAGAGTACATCGGCAGACTAGTTAGCGAGGATAAAACCGCAATACATAAATAAGGAAAGTAAATTTAGATATGCGGAAATCACTTCTTGTAGTCTCGCATACATTATGATTGACTGGAAATATCAGCTGTAAAAATTCTACGCAGTCGCGAACATGAATTTCTTCTAGCTTTTGCCACGTGCGTATACGTCCTACAATTAAGCAACCATCGCTTGCACGCGAGATGATAACAATTTTTCAACTCAAGTTTGCTAGCATGTTATAAACACGATTGCTTAGCTATTTTGTGCGACTTTTCAAATAAAATGGGCTTGGTGTTTATGCATACTCGCAAACTTGATTCAAAGAAATTTCATCACCCCCCGCCCAATTAATTATTGTCTAATTGTTTCTGTGTGTTTTCAACATTTATTTAAATTAATTATTCTTTTTAAAATGAGCAGAGTCTTCCAAACTACAAAGTAGATACGAGAAAATGCCTTACGTTTCAAGATTCCAGCAAGAAAAATCGAAGTTAAAATTTTTTTCCTCAGTTAAACTCAGGCTTCTTTAAGAATGCGATTATTAAGCTTGTTTTGGAATACGTGGATAAAGACTGTCGGACTAAGCACGCATCCAATCCGGGACCTCATTACAAAATTCACTGTAGTAATAAATTTCAATCAAGGTTGCGACCTTGCTATGAACACTTGACCCATTATGTACATACGTTTGTCATTAGAAAAAAAGCATTGCGTAGTGTAGCAAAGGCATTTCATTCAGTAGACCGGTTTCGTTCTTATTAGGAATTCTTCACGTACTGTCCAGAATTTGCCGCGAACAGGACTCGAACCCGGTCACATCTGCTTCGGAAACTGGTGCTCTAACCGCTGAGGCACCCTTCGACAAAGTAACAAAAATAAGCAAACAGACTGTTTTAGAAATAATACATAATTCTTAATTTAACAATGTGAACATTAATTAACTTAACTATCACACTAAATATATTGTTCTATGAATTTCGAACTAAAAATGCCTCTAAGAAGGGCAACTGTGATAAGATGCCTATCGGAGCACTAAGTTATATATATATATATATATATATATATATATATATATATATATATATTGTTTTGCATCTAAGCTTCTCGAATTTCTGGCGAGAATCGAATTCCTTTTGCTGGAATCGATTTGACAAGAATTCGTGAATTGGCAGCATGCCAACTTGCGACACTCTTCAATAGTATCCAGTTTTTGTTTTGTCGTCATGCTTGACTCAGGATTAAATCGATTTTAATTTTTTATGCTATTTTATTTTACTACTCCGGATAAGAGTTTTGCTCCTCATGTCACAGAGCACGATGCCCGATCTGCGCTTGCTGGCAGTTGTGAAGTCTCAGCCTTCTTCATAGTCAAATCACTATACTGGGACTGTATTGTAAGTGTAAAACAGTCTGCTATTCAACTGTTATTACAGCTCTGCCAAACTTTTATTCTGTGTCCGTGTTTAGCAATTTATTCTTTCTTTATTCTTTTTATTAGGACATCTCTAAAAAAAATACTTTTAAAGGAAGTTAAAAATCTGTATTTTGTACATGCTTGGTTGTGAAAAAATAAAACGTATACATTTTTGTGCGCAAAATATAATGATCAATAAAGAGTTGGATCATTTATGTTCACAAATATTTACCAAATTCATACTATATATATATATATATATATATATATACTCTATCCGATATTAAAGCCGCTGTAATTACATTATTGGTTATAAGTATTTTTCAACAAGATTTGTTTACCTGTACCGGTCGGTGCTCGTGACCTGTACAGACTTAACATATATATATATATATATATATATATATATATATATATATATATAATAGTTTGATTTTAAATCGCATCGCCAGAGGCTTTACATGAAGTTAAAGCCATTGCTAATCTAATGCAAATTCGTGAGAAGATCTTTCGTCCAAATATCCTACGCTTCTTAATCATATATGTAGAGATATACATCGCAATGCCAGGTTCCACAGACGAGTCGCCGGTAAGCACGAAACACATGTTGACTTTAGAATACAAATTTTATTTACGCCAACTTTGGTATATTTTTCTGGTTCTGTTTGAATTTTTTCTTTCAAGATCCACGATGCCTAAAATTGAATTGCATATATATATATATATATATATATATATATATATATATATATATATATATATATATATATATATAGAAGGTCTGTGCAATTACGAATGTATTACAATTATCGATAGGTGGATTGATTGTTTTTAAGTGATCGTTTATAGAATTTATTTGTATATAGACAAATGAATAGTTCATATGTCATATGTACGATGAATTGACTTAAAATAAAGTTTTGTTTTAATCTCCATACAGATTATGGGTGTTCCTGTATCGATGGTGTAAAATAAATCTCTTGCACAAATTTGAAGCAAATGTTACATTCCAACATACCAGCTTCTAATTATTAGTATGCTATCCTTTGGAACACCTAAGCAGTGCCGATTCAAAGAATCGCAAAGATTCGTTATTATCGGACTTGTGTGACACTAAGTAGTTAGCTTGTCACTGAAGCGAATTTCAATTAATCACGAATACCTACGTTTTTGTGTATATTTAATGGCGAACAGCTGTTTTTGTTTGTGTGCGCATAATTACACCAGAAGCACGTTAGATCCAGTATATCCGCCCACTTTTTTTTTAAAAAAACGGTCAACAAAGAAAATTCATCGGAGCATTTAAAATCAACTGCCACTCACAGCCTTACATATTAGACAAATGCAAAGTTAGACAAACTAATAATACGAGTAGCAATCGCCCCGCCTAATGTTTTTTCTTGCCATTAAAACGATTTCTCCGATGACTGATTTACTATCTTTATTATTGTTAAACTGGTTTATTGACTGAATAACTTAATTACCGACTACTTGACCGACAACCAGACTCAGTCACTGCTTTATTGATTCACGGACTGACTGTTAATGATAAGCTGTTTTTTCCACTGATTTTGCATCACATATTTCGAAGTAGAAAAAGCAACATTGTCGTTTTCGCCGGTCGTACAGTTAGGTGAAAATTTGCATTAGTTGCTGGTATTGTCGCTCTTCGATCTTCCCTGAGCATCATTGAATTATCCCAAGGCGTGGTAGGTTTCAGTTTAATTGACCTGATTGAGATTGAAAGGCTGAGATTGAACGACTGACTGCGAAGTTATACTTGAATGCTGCTCTGCCTATGTTGGTGACAAATATCACTAACTAGTATTTATTAGGTGTTGCGAACCTAGTAACAGATTAGTTCAGTTGTGACCAGAAGGATAAACCAAAGGCAGCATGAACGGAAAGTATAATCTCATGCACATTCGTTTCGTGCTTACTGGCGACTCACCAGTAGGAGCCGGTATTACGCCTTTTAACCACTATATATTTGGGTGAAGAATGTGGGATAATAATAATAATACTATCCCACATTCCTCTCCCAAATATATAGTGGTTACAAGGGCGTAATACCGGCTCCTGCTGATGAGTCGCCAGTAAGCACGAAACGAATGTGCATGAGATTATACTTTCCGTTCATGCTGCCTTTGGTTTATCCTTCTGGTCACAACTGAACTAATTTGTTTTACTGGGTTCGCAAAACCTAATACATACTTGCTTGTATATATTAGCTCTTCGCAACAAACAGTATTTAAATATCACTAGCTGTCTGATTGAATGAATAATAGTTAGATTAATAGACTTAGTATTGACTTATTTGACCGATTTAAATACTAGACGAGTTTTTGCTTCAAGTTCGTAAAATTCATCTAGTAACGGTGTAACTGCTCTTCTTATTGATTGACTTCCCTTTTGAACGACTGGCTGACTGCATATCGTACTGAAATCGAATCAACGGACTCAGGGATCGGCTGATCAACTGGGTAACTTGTTAATCTTCACGATTTTCATCGGCTATAGCTAGAGTACTGCATAATTAGTCGATAACTTTATTAATTAAAAAAACAAAATGCAAACTTTGAAGTGCGTCAGTAAATTACGTAAACGATAGTCTTGCATTCAATAGATGTGCATGTGCTAATTTTATGTATACTTCAAATGATGAAGTAGAAGACTACAAAATATACAGTTTCATCAACAGTTTCATCATACAAACGCTGAATAGTTAAAAAAATAACTTATTCCTAAAGTGCTGACAACATATTCACACCCCATATACGTAAGTTAGTTGGCATTTTGTAGACTATAGTAATGCTACCGAATAATAATTATCAGCTAATAACACTCAGTTAAACAGAAAACCTCAATAAGATTTAAATATTGTTTGTTGCGGAGAGCTAATATATATGCAATTGTGTATTAGGTTTTGCGCACCTAGTAACAAATTAGTTCAAATAGGACCAGAAGGATAAACCAAAGTCAGCATGAATGGAAGGTATAATCTCATGTGCACTATGCGCTTCGTGATTACTAGCTACTCATCAGTTGGAGCCGATGCAACGCCCTATAACTCTCTATATATTTAGTGAGGAATGTGGGATCAACTGGACGGTACAACCTGCTATACGAATGTGTGTACGAAGCACCATGGAGTTAACTTCATATAAGGTCTTCGGCATACTGCGACTTCAAAGCCAACTCACTATATGTAATATATAACGAGCCTGTAAATTGTACCAACTATTTAGTTACCTAGATGATACCTGATACCAAAAATTAAGGCTGCCGAGTCGGTACATTGTACCAACTTAATGGATTTCACAAAGATTGAAAAATTAGAAATTCTGGATGAATTGCCTTTTATACACACTATATATATATATATATATATATATATATATATATATATATAAACACCAGTCCCATTAGATACATATTTTTCAGTAAAATACCAGACTTTGTGTAGTATAGAAAAGGGCAACTCATCCAGTAGACCGTTTCGACCTTTTGGTTGTGATCTTATCACATACTGCCCAGAACCCACCGCGGATAGGGACCGAAATTTGGCATGTCTGCTTCGGAATCTGTTGTTTTAACCACTGAGCCACCCTCCATGTGCACACATTCACAATTTTCTGTTAAATACAAACTAATGTTCCTAGGTTCGGAGCCATGCACGCGGCAAATTCTGCACAGTATGTGATGAGTTCCCAATAGGAACGAAACTGGTCTACTGGATGAATGGCCTTTAAAATTAACGGCAGGGGTGGCTCAAATGGTTAGAGCACCAGATTCTAAAGCAGACGTGCCCAGGTTCGAGCCCTGTCTGCGACAAATTCTTATAAGTATGCGATTAGTTCTCTTTAAGGACGAAATCAGTCTACTGGATTATTTGCGATTTCTACACTTTACATACTTAGTTTATACAGTGATTAATGTCAATTCCTCTTAGCACACAAAAAAGTAATTGTTTTAATCGCACTTAGTTGAAAGAAATATTTTCGTGTAACATAACTGGTTTTAAAGATAGCAAGATAACTTACATACGCCGGTCGCGATTTCCCTCCAAATCAAGAGTGCATAACGTTCCAGGCTTGGAATTGTCATGAAACACTGTAGTTTCACATAGAGTAACATACATGTGCAAGGAATTATATTTAAATGAATACTTCACAGATATAAGCACAAAAACCTATATTGTATAATATTATCTATTGAAATGCCAGTAATTGTTATGAGGTCACTGTAAATGATCTTGGAGGAATGTTCACGTGTAGGTAATTGGTTTTAACGGAATGATTTAGAGTCATAGACTCATGTACTCACACATACATGACGCGCACTTATTTATGTAGTTTTGTTAATTTGTTACTAGGCGCGCAAAACCTAATACATAATTGTATTTACATTAATTCTTCGCAACAAACAGTATCTAACTTTTATATATTTAACTGAATGATATCATGATTACCGCTAAATGTGGTAACTGATGTCAATCAAGGCCTGAGTGAATGGAATTGCTGGAGTAACAGGTGTTCAGAAGTAGTTTTAATTATAAATTTTGGTGAATATCAGAATATTTTGAAACACATTTTGGTGGTATGATGTCCCAACTCGGCAAAAATGGTGTCGATATCATGTCCTTATTTGACAATCATTGTGATGGTATCAGGTACTACCACAACGGCCAAAGGGTTATTAACATTTCCAGGCTTGGTATATATATATATATATATATATAATATATATATATATAATATTATATATATAATAAAGTGCATTGGCTTTGAAGTCGCATTGTCGAAGACTTTATATGAAGTTAGCTTTACTACGCCAGGTTTACACATTTGTATAGGAGTTGTAACATCAAATTGTACCACATTCCTCACCCAAATATATAGTGAGTAAAGAGCGTACTACCGACACGAACTGATGAGTTGCCAGAAAGCTCGAAAGGAAAATGAACATGGGGTTATACCTCCCATTCATGCTGACTTTGGTTTATCCTTCTGGTCATAGTTGAACTAATTTGTTACCCTGTGCGCAGCACCTAAAAAATAATTGCATATAAATGAACTCGTTTAAACAAAATGTAACACTTGTCTTAATTCTTGGCAAATTTCTGGTGATTTTAGGAGCTTACTTTTGACAAATTAGATTATAATATGTCTCGAAATACACGTAATAAAAATACTGTCGATGAGCGTTTAAACCTTGATTCGTATAGCACATTTGAGGCGCGCAAAACACGTCTTTCAAAGAAAATTAGAAGAATTCTATAACCACCACTTCTATGCTTGTGACGAAAACTACTCAAATGATATCCTTTAGACTGCGTAGAAACTGTGAAGCTTACATTCCAAGGAAGTAAAGTGTATACGTGACTACTGAGGGTAAGAAATGAGTAATTGAGTTTCCACAGCTTATATATACATTACGGTTTAATCTGTGCGTCAGATAGTTTATAACTAAAATCTCTGTGTAGTGTGCGACATGGTGGTTAGAGCACCAGATTCCGAAGCAGACGTGCCCACATTCGACCCCTGTCCGTGGCAAAATCGGGACAGTACGTGATGAGTTCCCAATAAGAACGAAACCTGCTTACTGGATGAATTGCCTTTTCCGCACAAAAGGATACCTAGTTTATACTGAAAAATGTAACTACATAGTGGGTCAGGTTTTTATGTCAAGATCGCAACCTTGATTAAAACTTATAGTTTTGCTATGTTGTAGGATTATTTAATTTGAATTTGTTTTGGTTTTATCGTAATATCGCATAGGAGAATTAAAGAAATCGGAAAATTTATCAGGAACTCTGAATTCTAGTGATATTACTAACGAGATTGGAAAAGACGATAACAATTTTAAAAATATCACTATCTGTTGGCGAAACGCTTAAGATCCTGCATGATTAAAATATTTTTATTTATATCAAGGATGCAGATATACGTAATATTTGGCCGAATTTGCTGGGATCGGAAATCGAACTGGGATATGTTTACTTCACTTAGTAACTCAGCGGTTTCTACCGCACACTGCTCATATTTTTCATTCTTATACCATCTTTTGTTGTGTCTAGCCATTTATTTAGATTATTGGTAAATTTGAAACTATATATATATATATATATATATATATATATATATATATATATATATATATATAGGTGTTTGTGTGTGAATTTGTATTTTTGTGAAAGGAAGACGTTCAATAATCAAGTGTACTTTTCATTGTGAAGAATGACCGGTTTTATAGACATTACTTAACTTTTTACTACAGTCATTCAGTTATTTTCATTGTCGGTTTTCGTTTGATGAGAACTTGTCAGAATTCCAGTTTTACTTGTATTTCATTGTAACAGTCATTCGATTAAACTATAAATGATTGCGCGGGCAGTGCTAATGAATAATTGAAACAAGACTGCCATTTCGATCCAGTAGACCGATTTTGTTCTTATTGGGAACTCATCACGTACTTTCTATAATTTGTCCCGCGTAGCGCTCGAACCCGAGAACGCCTGCTTTGGAATTTGTTACTCTAAACACTGAGCTACCCCACCGCACGTTACATACAATTTTCAGTTAGATAATAAGTAACTTTTATTGATTAGCTCTTCCTTTATGGGGAGCCTATAAGGCATTCCCTCGGACATAAATTTCTAATTAACAAAACAAAATCTGTAATGATTTTTTAAAAATCCGCGCTATTTGGAAATTTTTTTATTAAACGTAATATTTATATTATTCAGCGAACACTAGTTGCGTGGCTGCTAAAAACATTTATTTAAATCAAGTTTGCGATCTTGATATAAATACCTGTCCCATTATGTATATTCATTTGTTATCATAAACTAAGCATTTAAACGAACATGGTTGCGCGGGCGGTGATAACAATTATTATAATCAAGTTTGCGATCTTGATATAAGCACCTGACCCATTACTTACTTACATATGTCAGTATAAACTAAGAATTGTATAGTGTAGAAAAGGCAATTTATCCAGTAGACCGGTTTCGTCCTTATTGGGAACTCAGCACGTACTGGCCAGAATTTGCCGCGAACATCTGCTTCGTGAATCTGGTGCTCTACCACTGAGCCATCCTGTCCAGGTTCGAGCGCTGTCCGCGGCAAATTCTGGCTAATACATGATGAGTTATCAATAAGGACGAAACCGGTCTACTGGATGAAATGCCTATTCTAAACTATACAATTCTTAGTTTATACTGGTATATGTATGTATTTAATGGCTCAGGTGCTTATATCAAGACCGCAACCTTGATTATAATAATAAACAAAGCATTACATAATGTAGAAAAGGCAATTCATCCAGTAGAACGGTTTTATCCTTATTAGGAATTCTTCACGTATGATCTAGAATTTTCCGCGATTAGACGTGCACATGTTCCAATCTTATCCGCGGCAATTTCTGAACAGTTCGTAAAGAGTTTCAAATAAGGATGAAGCCGATCTTCTAGCTGAATTGAATTTTCGACTCTATACTAAGTTTGGCCATACGATCGTTGGTGATTTCTTGCTGTCGCTTTGTAGTTTTTTTGTTGGTATATGTCTATGTGCGTGCCTTTGTATGTGTAAGAGTCAGTTTTATTGTATTGCAAACTGATATATAATATTGATTATGCTTGACTTGATAGATAGAATTTGGATCAGACATCTGCATTTTTACTATGGCGTGTACAAATTTTGTTAGCTGTGCTGGTCCAATTGGTGTTCCGATTTGCTTGGATACCAGAAAATTGTTGATTGCTTATGTGATTCGTAGCTGGTCGAGTAATACATCATGCTCTTTAAATCAAGTTTTCCAATTCCATTGTGCTTAACCAGTCGTCGAACAACATAACAAATATATCATCAGTCATACGTACTGACGCGTTTCGACCGTCCATAGTCATCATCAGAATTGTTACAACCATCAGCGCTATCATTGATTTTATAATATATCATGTCCTTAGAAATTTTGAATCGTTAGGCCAGAAGCTCATATATATATATATATTAAGTGCGTGGTTATGCATAATAATTTTTCGGACTTTGTTTTATGTATAACTGAGAAATTTGTTAAATTGTCTGTGCCCCGTTACAAAGATATGCTCTGAATTAGCGGATTTTACTGTCGTTGGCGGTTGATGATGATGATAGGTCAAATGCGTCAGTACGTGTGATTGACGGTAGATTTATTTTGTTCTCGACAACTAGTTAAATACAATGGGTTTGATGTTTACATTAAAATCGCATCTTTATTGAAAGATTTTTTGGTGGTACTCTGTGTATTGAAAATCAGACGTGGTCCGATATTGATATCCATGATGCGCTCCAGATAGTTGTTGCTTCGAAAACTATTCCTCGGCTAGCCTGGCTTTTCCGCAATCATAATTTCGGAGCTGATCTTTCGGATTTTGTCTGATAGATTGTAAATAAGATATAATTTTTGAGATTTTGGCGCAATACTGTTGCAATTGATGTATTGCCCGAAAAAAGTCGATTTGCTATGTACTGTCAGTGTCAAATGATCATTTTCATTTCCAATGAATTCAATTTCCAATTGAAATATTTAAAAAAAATCAAGTTTGCGAGTTTGAAATAAACGTCAATCCCATTGTATTTAATTAGTCTTCGAACAACATAGCAAAACTACCGTCAATCACACGAGCTGACGCAATTCGACCTTTTATGAACATCAGCAGAGTACGACGGCAAACAGACTAACGTGAGTCACACCGCAATGCATATATATGGAAAGCAAAATGACATATGCGACCCTCAACTCTACTAGTCTCGCATACGTTGTAAATTTCGGCTGCACAATTACTATTCAATCACGAAAATTAACTTCTTGCAGAATTTGCCCTATATATATATATATATATATATATATATATATATATATTAATAGGCCTGATCAAGTTTGCGAGTTTGAATTAAACACCAAACCCATTGTATTAAACCCGTCGTCAAACAATAAATCGAAGCTATAGTCAGTCTCACGCACCTACGCATTTCGACCTTCCATGATAACCATTAGATTATGACTTCCTCTACCTCGAGAATGAATGTTATAATTGGTTCGGCTTCATTCATAAACCGTTTGTAAAGTATGCACCTCTCAATTATGCTTTCCAGGTTCGTTTACTCAGGATAGATGCACAGCAACTTCCTTTACCTAGACCATTGAATTTTCGGTCATAATTTCTTTAAATGGAAATTTCACTTTGGTTACATGCTGCTATTATGTCCTTGAGGTCAGTAATGTATCTTGGAAAATCTTGAAATTAATTTCCAACCAGTTCACACAATGTAGTCGTTTTTTTCCAGGGGAATGTTCGTAAATAAGAATGAAGCGCTAATTTGGGCCATTTTGCACATCCATAAGTTGTTCCACTTTTGTCCAACTGTTATTTCGAGAGAATCAATAATGATGG
>JAQBSW010014340.1:0-11864 GCA_029291075.1 Eudiplozoon nipponicum
CATTGCTACTCCTCCTTCTCTAAAGGGCTCCAGTGCACCCTCCTATTCCTGGATATTTCCAAGGCTTTTGACTCGCTGTCATTTTCAGCAATCGAATCCGCCTTACTGAGAAGCGGTATCTGCGGCAACATACTCGATCTTATTAGTTACTATCTCCGAAATCGCTATGCGACGGTAAAAGTTGGCAGTAGTCACTCGAGGCCAGCCCATATCAGATCCGGTGTTCCCCAGGGCTCCGTACTTGGTCCCATTCTCTTCAACCTTACGCTCGCGCACATACAGGTTGATGACAACCTTTTCAAACTGTCCAAATATGCGGATGACATGGTTATCGTATTCAGCAACTCCAAAACATCCAACTCCTTATCCCTTATATCGGAGCTCTTATCCTCGCTCCACTCGCAGCTCAGCAGAATCGGCCTCAAACTAAATCCCACCAAAACTCGCATAATGAAACTCTCCTCTGATCCATTCTGCTCTATCCCGGTTGCCAACTACCCCCTTGATATAGAAATAATAGATTCGGCCAAACATCTTGGCATTCACTTCTCAAAATCCCTAGACATCTCCCTACACCTTACACACACTACCTCCAAACTCTTCAAATGGGCCCGTCTGATCTGTTTTAAGACTAACAATCCCACTCTCCAACTCACGTTATTCAAGGTCTACGTTCTGCCCCTCATTTCCTACGCCAGCGAATTCTACTGTCCTCTAACCCTCGCCTCCTCCTACACTATTGAACAGATATCCTCCAGATTTCTAAAACGAGTCTTCCCGAAATGCCAAAACTATAGGGAACGCCTTCTTCTGGCAAACCTTCTTCCGCTTTGGTTCACCCGTCACCTTCGCATCATTTCTTTTATCCACAAGATCACAACCTGCTTACCACTCTCCAATTTTGCCCACCCCAGTCACCACTATGCCACACGTTCTAGTAACTCTTCTATCCAAGCCTACCATACCCCCACCATATTTTAAAAATCTATCTCTTCTCCAAAGCCACTAATGTCTTCAACGCTCTCCCCACAGACATAAAACTCCTACCCCAGCACGAATTCAAAAAGGCAGCCCATCAGTACTTCTTCAACAAATTTCTTTGTGATACGACCGATTGGAAACGAAACTGGTTCCTTCTCAATCCATAACATTTACTTCACCCCAGGCTATCCTCTTTACTAACTTCGTAGGGTTAAATCCATCAGGCAGCCATCTTCCACTCTACCTCTCTTGTCTTATTCTTTTCTTCTAGATTCACTAATACCACCTCTCAGCCCATTCCTAACCCCATTATATCCACGTTGTGGATACTCTACTACGTTTTGCTCATCCAACTCTTTTCTTTCTTTCTTGTTTCAGCGGAGGACCGGAAACCCAACAGCCCTACCGATCCACCAACGGTTCGCTTCGGACTTCGACTCTCCCTGGTCTTCTTTTAATCTCGATCACGTTCTACAGATGCCTGCGATCCTTGCAAGACTCGCTCGCCTCAATCCTGCCGACTCCATCAATTCATTCGTCACGACAATGGACTCCAACGGTCGACGTCTACCTCCGGGCCGCCATCTTTTCATCTTCATCTTTGTTTTCGATCTCACATTCACCTTGAAGATCTGATACTTCACGGACTATCTCCAATTGATCTTGTCTAGTCAAATGGAACTTCGCTTATATTTATTTTTCACCAGATTGAACTATCTTGATGTTAATGATAACTTTTCCCCTCCCCAACCCCTCCCCTGCTATTAAATACTTTGCTAGTCACAATTCCACTCACCTCCACATATCCTACCCTTGATTTGCTATTTCAATGATTGGGCCAGTTGGCCTTTGATGCCAAATAAATGTATTATTATTATTATTATTATATATATATATAAAATACATATATATATATATACATATACATATATATATATATATATATATACATATATATATATATACATACATATACATACATATACATATATATATATATATACATGCATATACATACATATATATATACATATATATACCTTATTATTAAGAAAAACACATTAATAAAAATTTCGATAATTGTCATTAATTTAGAGTACTTTTTTATTATGTGGGTGGGATTCAGGCAGGACTTTGACTATTTTGGGCTGATTAATAAGTGTATATGCGCATGTGGCTGAGTGGCTGTTTGCCTGTAGGGTTCTTCCTCTTTTTATTGCAAAGTGATGTATGGGATCTCGTATCCTAGACTAAATTCAACGAATACCTTCTTACCAGAATGTGGTCTATCTGAATACGATGACATGAAAATCTCATCTGGTCACATTAATGCGTCTTGTATAAAGATGCTGCTTAATGTACGGGAAAATTGACTTCGCCATAACCAGGTTACGGCAAAGAGCAAGATTGGAGAAACCGAGGCCCATGTTAATTATTTTCAGCCAGTCTAGACATAGTTCGGCGTATAAATCACCACTAAGAACTAAGATGTCAGAACGCCGCTCAAGGCCAAAGGACGAATCTGATAGCTTTCAATGGAACACGTCCTTTATTTAGCAGAATGGCTAAGAGTTGGCTCGTAAATATTTAAAACTCCGCGAAACATCTCGCATGCAACGGTAGATTAATGGATCTTGAACAAGCAGATAATATTTTATTATAAATGGAAAACCGAGATTCTGCCAAGTCCAGCATGAATATTAAAAATCTTCTACAGGATCACCCACCACTCACTTCTATTTTGTAGTGCAAAGTGAAGATCTGGATGTAGTCTACATGTTTACATATTTAGGTAGTTGTAGATAAAACACAGGCAATATGCGAAGCTTAGCTCGTATAGGTCACCCATAATGAATAGGCAACGCTGACATCCGTAGACGTACATTTGATTGACCAACAAGTGTACACTGTTACACAGTCGCATATGAACTTCGCTAGCTCAGTCATCTTGTAAGTCTTAAATTCAGTTATGCAGCAGAGCGATCCCTCTCTCATTCAGCACCAGATTAAAATTCGAAACAGGATGGACAGATTTCTACATGTCATAAATAGCTAAAATTAAAATCAAATTGGGTATGGGAATCTGTCTTCATACAGGATGGGTTCCACGTAGGGATGATAGGGCTTGGTTGAAAACCCTGCAAAAAGTGGCATTGAGTCGTACTAAATTGAAAATTTAAGTTGAATCATCACTACTTAAGGATTTTTTAAATGAGAAACGTTAGCTGCGGTGTTTGGTCGTGTTTATGAAGCCCTATTGTCGATGTAACTTTTCGATAAATCTAACCTGGTCGTAATGGTGCTGAGTAGAACTCGATGTGTATTACCCAGATAAATATATCTATCTAAATTAGATCCTCCACTTCCTAAAACATTCTCCTTTAAAATATTTTGTTTAAATAATGAATTTTGTAATTATTATTAATTTTACTTGTTTTATTTAATTTTCTTACATCATTATGATATGGCAGTGTAGAATCTACTATGAATGGAATTCGTTTAGCTGTGTGATGACGATAATGTTAATGGTGATTATAATCAAAGTTCGTATTTATGGAAATACATTAAAATAAAAATGTTAGCAGATTGCCATTGATTATAAAAACTAAGTTCCCATGTCATTTTTGAAAGCAATTCTCCATAATGTACATTCAAATATTTATTTAAAGCGAACATTCCTCATAGAGACTGTGCTGATCTTCTGTGGCTCTCCGTTAAACAACCTGAAATATGATTAAAACGTGACTTACCTTAAATTTAAAACATTTACAGAATCAAGCAGATTAGGAACATTAAGACCACAAGTTCTAAACTCTTGTTTTTCGTTTTCAAAATAAGCCTGCATTGCGTCTACTGAAATAGATACAGGACCATTCTCCTTTTTACTCATTCCATTATTATCGTTGCGCATAACAAATCTAAAATAAAATACGCTGTCAAACCTCTGTGTTAATTCACGAAGCTCCGGAAGTGTATACACTTCTTTGTTTGCAATCAAATTCGCTTTAAACCACAATAATTTATGTGCTATTTTAGAGCATAAATGATTTAACTTACCCAAAGCTCTTTGTTTTATTGACTTTGCCTTATCGCGTCTGTAATATAAAAAAAATGACAACTTACTTATCAAGCTTCAAAACTCTATTGACTTTGGCTCTTTCTTTGTTTGCTTTACGACTTCCAGGATTTAATAAAACCTTTTTAGTCATTTCTGATGCCCACGTAATATACTGCTGAAAGGTAATGTCAGTAATCTTCAATAGAAACAATCACCTAACTTTAAATTTTAGTGACCAAAAGTTATTATTAGACAGAAAAAGAAATTATACATTCCAGGAATAATTAACTAAAACTTTAACAAAGACAAACTGTACACTGGCTTAGGCAACTCGGGAATAAGTAAAAACGATGTTAAATTTCTTCGTAAATTATAACAAAGTAAAATCTATTAAATATATCCAGAATGGGCATGAGCATGTTAATTGTCAATTCTCCAAATGAAAAATGTCAAAGAAAGATATCAAAGGCCAACTATTAAATTTTATCACAAAAAATAGAAGCAGTAAATAAGCAATGCTTCGTTCACTATATGAGTGCAAGCAAACTTATCGGAAAGGGGAATGGTAAGAAATGTTTTCAAATTGGCAAAAGATTCATTAATGCAGTACGTCATTCTTGTTTGAAATATAAATTTGGTGACCATTCCGCCCATATTGGATATCCGAGTCTGAAGTCTCAGGGGTTCTTCTATGGTAACGGTTTAGCTACTATAGTTAGTTATGAGGCTTGTCAGTCCTCAAGATTTCGAGCTAGTATTGTAGTATCAGATTGCAGTTGCAATTTAAAGCTTCATAGTGATAATGTCAAGAAAGAACTCTACCTGTAGAATATTAGAAAAGCTTTGTTTAATTACATGTAGACATCTGCGTGTTATAAAAATTCGGCAATTAGAAAAATTGTTTAAAAGGTGCATATGCTTTTAAATATTTATTGATTGTGTCAGTGGTCAAAACAATTGCTTAAAACAAGATTTCCATGGTTTCTCGAAAGAATTTTGCGTTATTTTACAGTTCGGGTGTGCAAAGAACAATTCAAGAGAAATATTTTAAAGGTAAAAACTTTTTGTTGACTAGATAACAGGAGCATACATTTTTAAGATAGAAATTATATAATAAAGCTAAAAAAATGTACAGCTTCTGCTGAGAGACATATTGAAAGTATAGTAGGCAGTGCCAAGAAAAGATGGGCACTAATAAATCGAAATATTTTATCAAATGATATAAAACTTCAAATGTATATAATATGGATTAGACCGGTACTAGAATATGCTGTCGCTACCTGGAATCCATTAAAAAAGGGTTTGTCTAATAAGATAGAAGCTGTACAAAGAAAAGTTATGAAACATATTAGTCCTATTTCGTGCACTATATACGCCTCAAGATTACAGTTTGCGTCATTGAAATCTCTGTGGTTTCGGAGGATGTGTTATTGTATAAAAGTTTTCCATCTGAACCAGTGGACTGGTGCCTATATGACTCCGATAAGAAAGAGTCATGAAGTTGGAACTAGATCTGGACATTTGGCAATATCTCCTCCTTTGGTGGGGAATGTAGCGAGCAAGTTATTCTCTTTTTCGAAAATCTACAAAATTTATAACCAATTGCCGAAGGGGCTTAGAGAAATGCCTCCATCTAAGATGTCTATTAAAACTTTTTCTACTGAACTTGAATAAGTCTGCAATCCTGCTGATATCTTTTATTTTTTTGATTATGATAATACTTTCTCATGGTTGAATAAAAGACAAGGATAATTGTTATCGGAAACAGATTTTATTGAGATTTTTATTTCCAAGTTTTGTATTATTGTAATTGAAATGTTATGCACTATATCTTCAAATTAGTTAACATTACATACAATCAATTGCTAGTCATTTTTGCATAATGTTACACTCGAATTATACCTTAATTGTTCCTAATTTGATGATGTATATATTATTCTTTTCAGTCGAACTTTCTGATATTGATATATTGTATTGTACAACTAGTGAGATATACCTATCTACATGAGATTAATTGCACAATTATTGTGATGTGATAATTATTTTAATATATATTGTACAATTTCCAATTTTATTATTTGATGGAATATATGTGGTTTGAATCCAAATAAAGATATTCTATTCTATTCTATTCTAATTCATTAAAATGATTCAACGGTAAAATTAAACATGCAGCCTGAGAACATACGAAAAATCAGGTGACATACCAATTAACGCTACAAAACTAATTAACTAAAAACTAGTTAGATAACAATCGTCATAAAACCCTTTAGAAAAATATTTTAAATTTATAATTCTAAAGAAAAATAAAAATTGCAGCAACAAATATTATTTGTTATATATATTGTCGATAACATTTTACAATTTAATATTATACAAAATAAATTTAGACCGCATTTTTCAAAAGAATTTAGATATAATAATACATTTGTAACGACACAAATCAATCGGTGACATATTGCGTAAATAAAATTCAAATCTATTTACGTTGCACCAATGAGAAAAAAGCAAATTGCCGTTTAACCACGTTAAACGACGTTTAACCAATAGTATGCAAGCACACATTGCATGCTATTTAAGCACGGTAATTTACCATGCAAGTCAGTTGGGCATTTGCATTCTACCTGCTTCGCGTATTTGCTCGATCGGCTGTCAGCGCATATTGCACTTTACCGGTTGTCAATCCCTACTCGTCTTGATGCGAGATACCAGAGAGACGAGCCAATTGAGTGCAGGACCTGCATGACACCATACACAACGCGATCACAGCTCAGCCACGGGAGCCAAAACTCAACCAGAGTCCACCCAAGGCTCTAGGACATCTTCACTTCGGAAGACTTCAAGCGAATGTATTACCTGGCCCTCTTAAGGGCCCCCATATCAGCAACTAATCTCTATTCAGAGCACCCTAACCGAGTTTGCAACGTCGTACTGCATTTACTTGAAGCCGGGGCGTTTACAAAATTGGCGACCGCGCCAGGATAGTGATTATTGTTCTGATTTTTTTGGTATAAATAAAATTGACTTCATTTTTCATTTATTTGGGATAAATCGTGGTCATCTGTTGAATTTTTTGGGTATATATATATATATATTCGTGGTGTGTATTGGAGGATATAATAATAGATTGACATTTGTGTTTTCTTTACTGTGATTGTGGAAAATCTATTTGGGATAAATCGACTAACATTCGCGTTTTCTTTACACCCTGATCCTGGCTTTTCTAAAATTTTGTTGGGTATATATTCGTGAATTTGTGGTGTGAGTATTCAAAGGCTAACGAGGCCTCTGTTCGTCTTCCCTAAAGGAAAATTTCAAATTTTGGAAGCAGTGTGTTATTCTTGCTGTTGAAAATAATAATTCATTGGCACTAAAGGCCAACAGGGCCCCTGTTCGTCATCCCTACAGGACAATTTCAATTTTTGGAAGGAGTGACGCTGTTCTGTGTTGAAATAATAATATATTGTCATCAAAGGCCATCGGGGCCTCTGTTCGTTTTTTCCTTTTGTACTGGACAATATCAAGCAACAGTGGAAGCTGTTTGTGGGTAAGCGTTTTCGTTAAAATATATTTATATATTTTCATATTGCTTGTAATTTATGCTTTAAGATCCCGTAAGATTGTTAAAATGTCAGGTCCAATTTTAGATATTGATGTTCCTGTTTGGGATGGAGATAGTGAGTTATTTTTTATGCGCGTAGACTCCGCTTTCTCCCTGTTTCCTGATTATGACAGTCATCAAAAACTGTCAAAGGATTTTGCTAAACTACCTTCTGAATTGCAGTGACGGATTTATCCTAAGCTTGAGGCCATTAGGAAGCTACCTAATCCCATTTTGGGCCTACAAAACGAGGTAGAATCCTTGCTTGGACCCACTGAAACTGAGCAGATAATAAACAAATATGTGCAGTTAGATATGCCAAATCTTGGCCCCATAGAAATACTGAGGGAATTACGGAAACGTTGGTATAAAACCAACATTTCTGACCATGAGGCTAAAGTTGTTTTTATTAACAATCTTCCCAAACATTAAAACTCTTTGCCAGACAGCTCCCCAACACTCTCTCTATAGATGACTTATCTGAGAGATGTGAGTTAGAATATAGGGTTTTGGAACCCAAAGTGAATCCATTATCCTTTTCTTCACCTCCGCAAGATGATAGAATCTCCTCCTTAGAGAGAACAGTGGCGAACATGGCCAAACTTCTAGAAGGACTGGCCATTACCAAATCGGAGATAAATCATGTGAATGCTCGACCAAAATTCGTTTCCAAGTCAAATTATATTGGTAGGCGGCGATCGAGATCTCCGCAATCATTTAATAAATATGCCCCAAAGAACTGGTGTTATAACGACCAGAAGTTTTTTATGCTTGCCAAGTTTGTCTTTGTCGTTCCGAAGAATTTCCGAATGAGTGCCAATTTGCACAGCTGACGGAAAGGACAACAGACCGCAGGTACAAGGGTGCATCAGCATCGGGAAACGTCTGGCGCAGGGAGTAGAAGACCGTACTTTCTGCACATCAACAGCATCAACGGCGCGACAGGGAAGAAGCCAACTACAATCCGACATCTCTGTCGACTCTTTTCGTCCACGACGAATTTTTCACATAGAGAACCGAACAGACAATGCCGGTTGCAATCACCAGCCTAATTGTTTGCATGACCCGGCCAAACAGCCAAACGAACTTCTGCACCTTCTTGATTTCAAAACTGGCGAAGAGTGCATCGTAGACACAGGTGCGGCAGTCTCAGTTCTCAAAGGTGATTCAATGGCCGAGATGTCGCTGGGCGTTCTTCTCGCAACAGCTACAGGCGAGCCCATACCAACTTATGGCCGCCAATACCGCACACTCAACATAGGTCTACGACGTGAATTTTCCCACAACTTCATCATTGCCAAGGTCTCACGTAATATAATAGGCCTTGATTTCCTTCTAAAATTTCGGCTCATTGTTGATCTTGCCAATCAAAAGATCATCGACACCTCCACAGGACTTGAACAAAGCTTTTGACACTTGCCTCCGAGCGTTTGGAGTTACAGGTCATTCAGCCAACCCCAGCGCATCATTCAGCAGAGATATCAGCAGCTCTTCGAAAATACAAATCGCTTTTCGATCTTAACAAATCCGATCTTCGAGTCTCCAACACGATGCATCATATCGTCACAGAAGGACAACCTATTGCACTCAAGAAGCGACCACTGGCTCCTGCTAAGTTGAAAGCTGCACAAGAAGAATTCTCAAGGCTTTTGGAAGAGGGAATCATCAGACCATCGAAAAGTTCATGGGCGTCACCATTGCACTTAGTCTCAAAATCAAACGGATCCTACAGAGCCTGTGGAGACTACCGTAAGCTAAATTCAGTGACAAAATCTGATGCATATCCTATTCCAAATATCAACACATTACTTGAAAAACTCAACGGCAGCAATTTCTTCTCAGTAATTGACCTTAGACAAGCCTACCATCACATCCCGGTAGCACCAGAGGATATCGAGAAAACTGCAGTCATCACTCCATTTGGCCTTTTTGAATATCTTTACATGCCTTTTGGACTTAAGTGTGCTACTCAGACATTTCAAAGATTCATAGACAACATACTTCGCGACGACTCTGCTTATTGTATGTCATACCTAGATGACATTATGGTATTCAGTCCAGATCTAGAATCTCATGCGAAACATCTACGAAATGTCCTTTCACGCTTATCCAACCACGGACTCAAGATCAACTGTGACAAGACGCAGATTGCAACTTCATCCGTCGACTTCTTAGGGCATCGTATCACGGCCCAAGGTATTCAACTGTTGCCGTCAAAGACGAATTCAATCAAGAATATCAAGTCACCAAGGACTTTGAGCGATTTGCAGAAAAATCCTGGGAGTACTAAACTATTATCGCAAGTTCCTTCCAGGCCTTTCAAAACAACTTTATCCATTGCGCAGGCACCTGCGGAACCGAAAAGGACTTAGCAAGAATTCAATCATTGCTTGGTCATCCGAAGACGAGGAATTACTTCGACTTGCCATCAACTCTTTAGCAAATGCCACAATGCTAACGCATCCAGATTTCGAAAGCCATTTCTACTCACGACAGATGCTTCTGAATTCGCTATTGGAGCCACTTTAGAACAAGAGATCGACGGAGTTCGGAAGCCTATCAGTTTCTACTCGCGTACTCTCTAACCAGTAGAAACGAGGTACCGCACTTTCGGCCGAGAAATTCTCGCCATCCACGACGCAGTGCGCCATTTTATCAGCATCATTGGCAGTAGCAGATTTGTTGTTTTCACAGATCACGCACCACTAGTTAGCGCACTTCGAAACGCAACTTCATCTATCGCCAAGTACCCTGCCAGAGTGGAAAGACATCTTTCTCGTCTAAGCGAATGGCAATTTGACGTCTTTCACGTGAAGGGCAAACAGAACTTCATTGCAGATGCCCTGTCTAGGCCAGACGTCTCTACAACCACCTTCGCCGTCACCATTCACTGTCAACTCCGTGGCACTCAGTGAACCTGCACTAACGCCAACTCTCCTGCGAACTGAACAACGCGTTGACATTCACATTCAAAGATCAATAGCCCGTCACCCAACCAAGTTCATATGCTGTCTGTGGGAAGGCTTACCAATTGTTTACTTCACGGGTACGCAGCCCAACAAGCCAGTTCTGCCGACCAGCCTTCAGAGGAAGGTTTTCGATTCAATTCACTCAATTTCTCACTCAGGAAGCCAAGCGACTGTCCGACTTCTTACAGATCGTTTCTGGGGTCATAGACTTAGGCAGAATGTTAAGCGATGGGTCTCAGAGTGTGCAATTTGTCAGAAAAACAAGATCACACGACACACTCGTTCTAGGTTGCAACATTTTCGGTCCACTTCTCGCCTAGCCATCGTCCACATCGACATAGTTCATCTGACAAAGGTTCAAGGTTTCAGCTACCTTCAACTATGATCGATAGATTTACACGGTGGCCTGCGGCATTACCTCTTGGCACCATTTCTGCAGATGAAGTCACTAATGGTTTTATCTCTGCATGGATATCCAATTACGGTGTTCCCAATGAGGTCATCACGGACAGAGGCACTTGCTTTCATCTGATCGTTTCAAAACCACCTTGCGGTACATGGGATGCATCTTACGCCAGACGACTGCCTACCATTCCCAAGCTAATGGCATGGTAGAGAGAATGCATAGGGAACTCAAAGCAGCTTTAGCATCCTCGTCCATTAATGGCAACTGGGTCGATGCACTACCTTTAGTTCTGTTGGCCATGCGTTCTCTTACTCGAGAATCCATTAAAACGTCTGCGTCACAACTCTTGTATGGCATGGATCTACGCCTGCCTAGTCAGCTCCTACGTCTACTACCGGCACAAGATGACCCACAAAACGAAGCTACCCGCCTTCGACTTCATTTCGGTAACATGTCTGAACAGCAGCCGAGACACACGCCTCGTCCAGTCTTCGTTCACCCACAGCTCCACAGCTGCAAGAGAGTACTCGTTCGCAACAATAATGCTGTTGCACCACCACAACCCAAGTATCGCGGTCCTTACCCAATTTTACTAAGACAGCCAAAATACTTCATCATTATGCAAGGCGCTACACCGACATCAGTAAGCATAGACAGGTTAAAACCGTTTATCGAACCACCTGATCCTGAGAGCGTTCAACCTTCTACACACGTCTCAGGCTCCGTCTGCCCACAATCTCAACCTGCTTTGTATAACGCGTAATTAATTTTTTTTTAAACATTAACATTTAACTATAAAATTTTTTTTTAAACTTTACGTTAATTTTAGTATTTGTCTCACGTGGCATA